>CABHPP010110986.1:17247-40443 GCA_902168425.1 Peromyscus attwateri | reverse complement strand
ACAGTCACTATGGAAACTAGGGTTGGGACATTCTATGTTAAACAGTTACCTAGGGGGCCAGGGAGTGGACATTCCACAGTCTGGCCGTCCTGCAGTCCTTACCTCCTGACTACCTTGTGACCCTGTACTTTTACACTTCCTGGTTCCTGGTTTCTGGAATCTGAACTGACTGGTTTCAGTAACTTCTGGCCTGTTCCAGTAACTTATAACCTGTAGCTAAAAGGAGCAGTCTTAGGCCTTAGTTTTTGGGGTGAAAGCATTTTGGTCTTATTTCTAAGATGGCTCATTTTGGTCTCACAAGTTCTCTCCTTCCACCTTTCTGTGGCCTCTGGGGCTTGAACTCAGGTTACCAGGTTTGTATAACAAGCACCTTTGTCTGCTGAGCCAGCTTGCTGGCCCTGTATTTTTTTTTTTTTTGTATTTGCACAGTTGCTTATTTTATTTTCAGCTTTATTAAGGCTTAGTTCACAAATGAAAACCCATGTATTTTTTGTGCTGTACAAACTAATGTTCTGATTTATGTGTACAACATGTAACAACTAAGTCTAGTTCATTTAATGTATCTGCCATTTCATGTGTTTATTTTTACTCATATACATGATATTTATGATGTATGGTAGTGCACGCCTTTAATCCCAGCACTTGGGAGGCAGAGGCAGGTGGATCTCTGTGAGTTCGAGGCCAGCCTGGTCTACAGAACAAGATCTAGGACAGGCTCCAAAACCACACAGAGAAACCCTGTCTTGAAAAAAAAAAATTATGGTTGGCAGTTTTCAACCACACATTACATTATTAACTATAGTCACAGTCTGTAGAAGCAATCTCTAAAATTGACTCATGTTTAACTGAAACTTGGTGCCCTTTGACAAACGTCTTCCCACTTTTCACTCCCATGTCAGCCTCTGGTACCCACTGTTCTCTCGGCTTCCGTGAATTCAACGTTGTGAGACCACATGTGAGATCACACGGTATTCTTCATTCAACTTTGTAAGACCACATGTGAGATCACACGGTATTCTTCATTCAACTTTGTAAGATCACATGTGAGATCACATGGTATTCTTCATTCAACTTTGTAAGACCACATGTGAGATCACACAGTATTCTTCATTCAACTTTGTGAGACCACATGTGAGATCACACGGTAGTCTTCATTCAACTTTGTGAGATCACATGTGAGATCACACGGTAGTCTTCATTTGACCTACATAACAACTGACAGTTAAGTCAGAGTGTGTGTGTGTGTGTGCCTCCACATGCACACATCTGCTTGTGTCTGTCTGTGTATTCATTATATAATACATATTCCATTATCAATGTATTCATCAACTGACACTTCGATTAATTCTAGAACCCCAAGTCCAAAGCGTAGAATGAGTGAAAGTATTTTCAAATCATGCATCTTGATACAAGGTTAAGATCTATAACATTTGAGGAATTCAGCTCAATAGTAACAAAAAAAATAACCTGACTCAAGTACAGGTAAGTGTGGGTGGGGTACTATACCCACTTCCTGTGCCACAGAGCGCCGGAAGGTCTCCTTTGGATTTAAGTAACTTAGGACTTACTGACCAATCTCTTTCCACTCTTCCCTCAACCTATCACTACTTTACTGTTAAATTCAATGAGATAAATCATTAAGGTTCTACATATGGATCAGTATGTGATGTATGTCTGCAAGCTGTCTTTACCTGGGTTATTGTGCTTCACGTAATGTCTACTGTGTATCTTAAAGTAGCTAGAGAAGATTGTTGGTGTACTCACCATAAAGAAATGATAAGCCGGGCAGTGGTGGCACACCGCCTTTAATCCCAGCACTCAGGAGGCAGAGGCAGGCAGATCTCTGTGAGTTTGAGGCTAGCCTGGTCTACAAAGCAAGTTCCAGGAAAGGAGCAAAGCTACACAGAGAAACCCTGTCCCGAAAAACCAAAACAAAACAAAACAAAACAAAAAACAAAAAAAAAAGAAAAAAAGAAAAAAAAAGAAATGATATGCTAATTAGCCTAATTCTGTCATTATTCAGTATGTACATGAAATAAAATTTTACATTTTAATTTATGACTTTTCAGAGTTATGTGTCAATTAGAAAAGAAGTGAGGAGGAGCTGGGTAGATGGGCAATGGGTAAGAGTACTAACTTCATAAGCTTGAGGACCTGAGTTAAAATCCTCAGCACCCACAAAAAAGCTGAGTGTGGCCATATGTGTGCCTCCAACACCAGCATTGTGTAGTGTGGAAACAAGAAGGATGCTGGGGTCCACTGGCCACTACCTAGAATAAGGTAAAGAGTGATAGAGCAGGATCCTGTATTCTCCTCTGGTCCCTACACAGGTGTAGGAATATGTACATCTATCCCATACACACCTCTCCCTCTCACCCCCCTTCACACTCACACACACACACTCATATACATATATACAAAATATATATATATACTCATATATATAATATATATACTCATATATAATATATATATACATATACAAAAATCAACTTTAAAAAAAGAAATGAGCATAGTACATGGACAAAACAAGACATACAGATGGCTAACAGGTACACCAAGAAGGCTCACCATCACTCATCATTGGATAAATGCAAATCTCGACCACAATGAGTTATCTCTATTATCAATAAGTCAAAAGATACCCAGTTAAGGTAAGGAGATGCAGAAAAGGGATCCTTGTTTACTGCTGGCGGCAGTGCAAACCATCACAATCATTGTGGAAAAACAATTTTGGGGTTTCTTAAAGACTAAAACTAGAGCTACCATATAATACAGAAACTCCACTATTGAGTGCACTTATCTCAGAGGGAAATGAAAACGATATATCAAAAAGACATCATCTGCGTTCGCTGTTAGCTCGTCACAACAGACAGGACATGGAATCATGATCAGTGTCTATCAACAGATAGATGAAGTAAAGGTGATATATGCACATGTACATATCTGCTCACACAAGGGATATTATTCAGTCATTTGAAGAAGGAAGCCCTGTCATTTGTGATGTGAACGACTGTCAATAACATTATGTTAAGTGAAATAAGCCTGGCATGTAAGACAAACACCACATGATCTTATTCCCATGTGGAATTTACCACCGAGGCAGACTAGAATAGTGGTTCCAAGATGCTGAGGCAGTGGGCGTGGGGATCGGGGCTGGTAAAAGGTTATAGAATTTCAGTTGGATGGGGGAACATGATGACTTCACTGGAGTTCTTGCAAGAGTGAAGAGAGAGGCTTAATGTGTTCACTACAATCGTAACAGAAGCCATTCACCCTCACTAGCTAGATGCCCCAGCCCACAGTGTAAGTCATTTGTAGGAAATCACATTGGAGACCAGAAAGGGATGCAATTTTATGATAGTTTAAAAAAATAACATCAACAAAAGACAACAGTTAATCATTTTAAGTCTCTGGAGTTAATTGTGCCTTCCGACCATATCTTGAGGAGTCTTTCTCTTCATTCCTGGATAAAATCACAGACACATCTGCCTTTTGTGTAGTAACAAATAGTTTCATTTCCTAGAGTTAAAACAACAAGGCTGAGATTAAAGTTTAATGTTCCATTTGCTTCAAAGCCTCTTCCATCCCCAGCCTCACTCTCCTTTGAGGGGAGAGGTAATTCTGCAATCCCATAATGCCTTTACTCACTACTTTGTTCCTTTTTCTTTGTTCTCCTAAGGCAGGAATGGGGGAAGCTGGGACAGGTAAGAGAAACAAAAGATTTCCTACATGACAGAGCCATAACCTGGCAGTGATGCCCTCTGAGTGAGGCAGGTGTCCAAATGCCCTTACATCACAGGCAAAGCACTTTGACGGCTTCTTGGAGACTTACCAGGAACCTCTTGTCTCCTGCTCCATCGTTTAATGAGGTGTCCTTGTGGCTTAGCACTTACCTCCTCTGCCTGGGTTCTGAAAGGTGTCCCAGGACTCTGCAGAATACACTCACCACTCCTGGTGCTCTTGATTGGGAATCAATACTCAGCTCAGTTTAAAACACTTAAGGTTAGTAGTGGTCTACAGAGTCTGTATCAGTTCTCACTTTTGCCCGCAGATTGGAAGTCCAGGACACCCCTCAAGCAGCAATGCTTGTTGACAGTGGAAATGAGCTGTCTGCAGAGAGCGCCAGTGGCTTGCTGCCCTCATCCAAATACTCATCTACTGCCTGAAGTCGAGTAGATAAGTGTTTCCAGTTCTAGAAGCTTTTTTCTTCCCCCGATGTATTTGACTGTTCTCCCGATAACCTTTCTTTCCCTAACTTCATCAATAAGATAGGTCACAGTTTAGCCTTCGATTTTATTATTAATTTCTCAGATTCTTCAGAGTAGTTGAGTAGGGAAAAGAGCCTCTGTAGTGGATCGGTTGAAGAAGCTCAGGGGTCTAAAGGCCACTATCCTCAGAAACATGTATCTGCGGTGGGAAATACAAAATGAAATAAGAGGGACTAGCTTGCTTTCCTTCTTTTCATCTAACTAGAGGTCTAGGTGGGGGAATCATGCACAGGTCAGTGTTTTAGTAACAATAACTCATGCTTCGATTGATAATTATCTACATGTCACGCTTTCTACATAGGGTTTCATCCTTACACACAACTCTGGTTTAGGAACTATTATGGTCTCTATTTACAGACTGTAGCTCAGTGTTCACATAACTGTCCCAAGTTAGGAGTCAGACCCAGGCATGTGTTTTGGTCTCACTTTGACTACTAGACACGGTCATGTTCATTTTCCATTTTAGAGTGGCATAATGAGAAAGACTTTGATGTCGCAGATAATACAAATTAAGTTCTTTCTTCACACGCAGCTGTCATTTCTTGGCAATGACAGAATGTCCTTGGGATAACAGATGAATGTGAAAGCTCATCTCTAGCATTCTCCACTTGAGTATACTGACCACCTCTGTGTGCTGAACAAATCCTAGTGAATTTTCAGTATACACTGAAATATATGTAAGCCGGATTTGGGATTTGAAAACTCATCATAGTTGAGATTTCAAAAGCTTTATTTTACTCTAATTTGTAATATATTTAAGTATATATAACACAGTAGATTTTGACCAATCCTGGTGTTCTGTTTCTGTTGGAATGGAGATTTTTACATGAATTTATTGCTTTGATGATTGAAGTGATGTCATAGCATACATTATCTGCAGTGGTACTGTAATTATTAGGTTATAAGAAACCTAAGGCTCAGCGTTATCAAATGACTTGCCAAGTCACACTGGTAGCAGCTGGATGGATTCGCTTCTGATTGTAAATCCTACGCTCTTTCTATTCTCCCTCTGTGCCCCAGACACTGCCAGCAATCACTCTGGCTTTTCCTTGGCGAGTTCCTCCAGAATGATAAATACCTTCAAAAAGTTGCCAACGTGACTGCAAAGCTGGTTATTGGCTGGCTGGGAGCAAAACATATATCAGATGCTGGGTTGAAGCACAAAGTGTGTTTATCGAAGCATTGTTCTTAATCATGTAAAGCTGGTATGGCAGGTAGTTTTTTGAAATATTACATTGTCTTTTGCTTTTCTAGCTACAAAAAAATTTAAAAAAAAAAAAGAGTTGAAGTGGTTTTTTTTTTTTTATTTTTTTTTTCATTTTAAAAAAAAAAAAAAATGACAGAACTGTGAATTCTCTTCCCTGGATTGTAATTGCTGAGTCAAGGGGAAATTACTAGAAGAAAAATCACATTTTGTAATCTTTGTGGAGGCTTAAATTCATGGATGATGAGAAGGAAGGGAGAGGAATTAGTATCTTCTAGATTAAGGAGAAATAAATGAAAGCAGTGAAAAAGTTGAGGTATTCCATAAGATTTACAGGAGCTGCAATCTGCGAGGATGGAGTGTTTAAAACAGGGCATATCAGCTCTATTGGCGTACTCGTGGGAGCACAAGGACCCCCAAGAGATGATGGCAGCTTGAGGCTCTAGTCACCCTGGCTGCCAATCAGCTGAGGGATATGTTTAATTTTGTTGTTGTTGTTTTGTTTTGTTTTGTTTTTTTTCTTTTAAATGTGGTAGAAATCACAGAAGGGCAGTGTGGTTTGCTTACTATCTGCAGTTCTCGTTCTCGGCACTGAGTGTCAATCTCCATGTGTTCGGCAGCTCGCCCCTTACTCTTCCAGCAGTGAGCAGCGGGCGCTAACAGCCTCTCCTGTAGCTCTCCTAGCAGCTGGAACCAGAGCTCCCCAGGAAAGCCTGGCTGCCAGCCATTCTTAGGGCCAGTGGTGCTTGATGTTACCAGCTCTTAGTGCAACCGGTGCAGCCGGCTATAGAAATCACAAACAGGCAAAATCAAACCCTCCAAAGGAGGCTTCATTAAGACTTGCTGCAGAGTAAGGAGAAACAGTGCACAGGATGGAAACTTGGCCCGGCTGATGCGACTGGAGGAAGAGGGGTACCGTTTACACAGACCAAAAAGGCAGGCCTGTGCATACACACAGTTCAGGCTAAAAGTAGACTTCTGTAGTCATTTCCATCTGCTCCGACTTCCAGGGCTGGCTTAGTCTGGCTGCCATGCTTGGGGTAGGGGTGGGGTGGGCAGGCAGTGGTATGCTACTGAATAACGGGAGTGAAGCTATCCTAAGGAGGTGAGGAGGAGAAGGGCCTTTTGGAGATACTGGAGAGTAGAGTCACCCCTGACAGTGAGTGTCCTGAGTTGTCTAACTTGAGAAGCGTCAGTGAATTTGATACAGCTGCAGTGAAGCAGTCTTTGGGAGCTGAAGGGAAGGTACCATGGTGGTGGCCTTGGCAAAACCACCAAAGCCAAAGAACATGGCAACTTTGGCTGTCAAAGATGGAAAAGTGGTAAGGAGCCTCAGGAACTAAAATGCTTCCCTAACACATAGGCCTGGAAACATGAGTTTGATCCTGGGATTCCACCCACAGGTTGAAGGAGAAGACTGACTCCACAAAGTTGTCCTGTGACCTATGTACGTAGTGCTCCGTGACATGTGTACCACTGAACATCCTGTGGACACGCCCAGCAACAATATATAAATAAATAAATATGCTAAATAAAGAAGGAAGGGGCAGGAGGAGGAGGGGGATAGAAAGTATTTATTAGGGAGAGTTGCAGCCCTCCTATTCTGTCCCACCCTGTATGTCAGAGAGCCCAGCTGCGAAAGACAAAGGCATCACCCAGGGAAACCTGAGTGCATCTTTTGCCAAACTACAGGCCCCTGGAGTAAAGAAGAAAGCTGCATCCCCTCAAACCAGCACTAACCAAAAGCTTCCAACAGTCCATGAAGACTTCAAATGGATAAACTACCCACATGCATATCTAGGACTTAAGATACCGGCTAGACTTAAGGACTGGTCCATGAGCAGCTATGTCCCCAGGGGTAGCACTTCTACTTGGGGAATTGCTCATCAGCGTTAAGGACTTGAGTGTTCTTTGTTCCCTAGGGCCGAGGAAAGAGCATCAAAGCTGGAAAAGGTTTCTACGGCCCCTCAAAGGCCTCCCAAGTGATGTATAGGGAGAAAATGTTAAACTCGCTATTTATATTCATTTTTGTCTAATACACTAAAAATTACCAGTTAATAATATATATGATTGGCAGTGATTTCCTCACTGGGTCCATGTGTCATGCAAGGTGTAAGTGTGTCCTGAGGGTAGAATATAAATTTCAGAACTCAAAGGGGTTGACAGCTGCACATTCACACATCCGTTTAAACTCGCTGCCTTGTAGCTCAGTTCACATATGCTTAAATTTGTGGGCTTATGAAATTTGGATAAAGAATAAAGTAGTACTGGGCGTGGTGGCCCATACCTTTAATGCCAGCATTCAGGAGGAGGGAGAGACGGGTGGATCTCTGAGTTCGAGGTCAGTCTGGTCTACAGAACAAGTTCCAGGACAGCCAGGGCTGCACAAAGAAACCCTGCTTGATGGGGGTAAAAAAGAATAAAATGGTTATAATTTAGCCCTGGATTTTGTAATGACTTGGGTATGACCATGCGAATCAATTTTGGGTTTTGTTCTTAGTTCTGTTTGTGCAACACAATTTCCCTTGTTACCCTTTGACAAAAGAATCAAAGAAGACATTTTTCTTAAACTAAAGGAGGACAGAGCTCCAAAAGTGCTGACCTTTTCTGTGATGACAAGTGGATGTCAATAGCATGCCACCTAGCAGATCCTCAAAAGAGATAAAGACAGACGTCCCCTGCCAAGGTAAAGGTGACAGCCTTGCAGCGAGAGAGAAAGCACGTTTGCTTCCTTGCAGCCAATCTAGGGAAAAGGGTTGAGAATGGGGTGTCGTTACACACAGTACTGTCTTTCTTTTAACTTCACATCTGTTTCATCCTAAAACCCTTAAAACAGAGCCCTTAAACCTGTTTTAAAATTTTCCACTTAAGGAAAAGGTTGAGATAAAATATTCTCTTTGACTCACTCCCTTTTAGTTCCCCAATGTATACATACATTAAAACATCACAAGAAAACAGAACAAAGCAAAACAAAACCATCACTCTACCTCCCACGTGAGTACACTGATTGTCAATTTAAAAAAAAGTGGGAAAAAAGCTTTTAATACGCGTGAAAAATCTGATTTGACATTGGAGAAGAGGGGACTTATGAAATTTGAACAGCACAAATAAATGAGATATGTTGTCAGCGAGACTGGAAAGTACAGTTAATATGCAGCTCCTCCAAGGGACCCACAGAACCCTGAAAAAATTTTGTGAGTGTGGCAGCCATACAACGGGAGTGTCAAAATTAAATACACAGAACTGTACAGCATCTGTCCCATAAAATCTAGTGCGTGATCCTGGGAAGTGAACCCAGGGCTTCCCACATGCTAAGGAAGTGGCCTAACACCCAGAAACATCTTCAGCCCTGTTCATAGGCTTGGATTGAGACAGACACTTCCTAGGTCACATAGGCTGCCTCACACTAATTATATATCCCAGTCTAGCCTGGCTTTGAATTTGTAATTGTCCTGCCTCTGCCTCCCAAGTAGCTGGGATTATAACCTTTCACTACAAGGTCTGATCAAACACTTTTGCTTAAATAATGAAGCATATCATATAACACCATAATGTTAAAATACTATAATTTTAACGAGACATTTAATACAGTTTCTTTGGCTACAAAACATAGCTTAAAATTGAGCATGATGAAACATGCTTGTAGTCCCAGCACTCATACATAGGCATGAAGTTTACAAGTTTTTAAGTTGGGCCTGGGCTACATAGTGAGTTCCAGGGCAACCTGGGCTAGATACACAAGACCTTATATTAGAAAATAGAATGATAATAAAAAATTTGAGAAATACAATTTAGATATTTAAATATTCATAACTGCTGTTAATTATAGTCTTGGTGTAGCATCTGTATTGTTAAGTGACTGTATGTCTAGTACCTTTTCAAATATATATGCAAGTGTTCATCTGCCTAGCTCTATTATTTATTTTTCACATATGAATGAATTACAAAGACAATTTAGAGATACACATGTGCTCTACAATGACTGTTTATGGCTTTTGAGCTAGAACCTAAATGAGAAATTTTGATGACCACTTCTACAAGGCTGGCCGTGCTCAATAAATTTTTGACTTATAAATAAAAAATTAAATATAGATAGATGTTTAAATTTTCATGCAGTATATAATTATACAATAGTTCTTTCAAAATATTTTAATCCAATCACATATACACAGAGGAGTGAAATAAAATCGAAAAATATTTATGCTTTTGTAGAAAGATTTTGCTATGCTGTGGCAAGGCAACCAACAGTTCCTCTGCTGACCCCTAGATGGCAATAGCTCTACATCTCGCTATCACGCTAATGTTCCATCCTTCCCTAGTGGTCTTCGAGGTGGCTCCTAGAATAATTGTTATCTCTGCAGATATTTGCCAAGAAAAGACGTATTGGCTTTAGGAATTCTGAGATTGATATTGCTAATGAAAACACATTTCTATGCCTGGTTCTTGCTGCATACATCTATGACTGTCACAACCATTACTCCCCAATTTGATTAGCTTGGAGTTGTGAATCATTATAGCAAAATCAATAGAAAATTCATTTTAAGCTGTGAGTTCATAAAGGTCTGCGTATGGAAAGTTTAAGATAATTGCTTTGTTTTAATGCGGCTTTCCGACACTCTCTTTCCCGTTCACCCTTCAGAGCACAGTTTTGGAACATCAGCCCAGGAAACGTGTTGGAGGCAGAAGTGAAGGTTGTATCCCTGCCCCTCTGTCTGGCTGTGACTATGTGTTCACTAACCATCCACCTGACCATGCCTGAGTGCCACCTGTGTTCTTTCCCATGAAACAGACATACGAACAGAACTTGCAAAATGCATTTGATTTTGGATTTAAAAAAAAAAAAAAGACAATTGAAAATATAGCAGCAAGTGTGTAGCATGAACCTCTCTCCAGCTCAGTACCTTGGGGAAAATGATACCATGTAATTTTCTCTTGATATGGGAAGAAAATGGGAATGAATGCTCTCATGGGCTGTTTTATTTGAATTCATTCCTCTAGCCATAGGAGGGAAGCAGAAGCGAACCGTGTGCATGGTCTGAGAGTTGATGTGAACACTGACCAGCTGTGTCTTAAGTCCTCGCAAATGAGGCCTGGAGTTCTTTGTTTTCGTTTATGTTGGCAGCTATCAGATCTAGATGACTCAAAAATTGGAGAAAGAAATAGGTTAGATCAAATTCTAAGAAAACCACTTGGTTTTTGAAATGGTATCTTTTTCTTTGAAAAAAATATTTTTTAAAATTACACAAGGCTATTTTCACAAAGTATATAATATACTTTGAGTTTATTTCCCCACACCCCACTATCCTCTTTGGCAAATACACATCTCCAGAATGCAAAAATTTTTATCATCTTACTTTGCAATGTTGATTTTCGCTGCCTCTTGTCACCGTCCTTCTGTTATTTAGAGAATATTTGAGATGCAAGATTGAGACACACACACACACACACACACACACACACACACACACACACGGAGAGTGGGGGTGGGGTGGGAGAGAGAGACAGAGTAAGAAACAGAAAGAGAAGAGAGACAAAGCTAAAATACAGATACCTCGAGTAGGTCGTTATAAAAAATTAAGTAAATATTATTTACAATTGTCAAGAGTCTTTTCTACACTTATTGTTCAGTAGACACTGTGTGGAGCAGTGGGTGGGTGGTGGTGAGTGGGTCCTGTATGATGGATGGGGGAGGCCAAATCTGTCTGGCATGTATGTCTATAGCACAGCTTTTTTCTGCATTTAGGAAGGTAGGGCTTTTGCTTTCTGTATAATTTCTATATAGTTGGGGATAGAAGGAGACTGTCTTAGCTAGGGTTACTATTGCTGTGATGAAACACCATGGCCAAAGCAACTTGGGGAGGAAAGAGTTTATTTGGATCACACTTCCACATCATAGTCCATCCTTGAAGGGAGCCAGGACAGGAACTCACACAGTTCAGGAACCTGGAGGCAGCAGCTGATGCAGAGGCCATGGAGGGCTGCTACTTACTGGCTTGCTCCCAGGGCTTACTCAGCCTGTTTTCTTATAATACCCAGGACCACCAACCCAGGGATGGCCCCACCCACAATTGTCTGGGCCCTTTCCCATTGATCACTAATGAAGAAAATGTTCTACAGGCAGGCATACCTGCAGCCTGATGTTATGGAGGCATTTTCTCAATTGACATTGTTTCCTCTTCAATAACTCTATATTGTGTCAACTCGACATAAACTAGCTAGCACACCATCACTGGTTGATTAAACATGAGAGAGTTTTTAGTATGCTCAGTTTCTCTGAAGTTGCCCCAGCAGCACAGAAGGTGAGGGGAGTCATGTGTTAAGCACGTGATGGCTGGTCAGCTGTAGTGGTGGGAGCTAGCACATGAACAGTGCAAGAGAAGGCTTTTTTTTTTTTTTTGGAAAGACATTGCAGGAAGAACTTGAAGAACTAGCAGGTTAAAGTCAGTGTTTCAACAGCCCTCAATGAGGCTGAGCTGAAATGAGAAGGCGCAAACACAGCAGAGATGGGGAGGGCCCAACAAGTCCAGAGAACTGGATTGAGGAAGAGACAAACTGACTGAGCATGGGTGGCCAACACTGCAGTGTGTCCAGCCTCATGCAAAGGAGAAGGAGTCTGTTTCTCCACACATATGCTAGGGATGGGATTGATTGTCTCCAGCACTGGAGAGAGGAGAAATTCTCTGAAGCACTGGCTAGGGAGGGGGATCAGCCTGTCAGGAGTTTGCCGTCTTCTTTGGAGTCCTTCAAGACAACATTGGGTCTGTGCTGGGCTTGTTTGCTTCACAGTGACATTGTGTATTGGTGTCTAGTCTGTTTGAGCAATCAATCGTGGGACTGTCATTTGAGTCCTAAGATTTACCACAAAATGTTGACCAGATTGATGGATTCCATGTGGTGGGCATGAGGCTGGAATGTCTGGGTGGAGGGATGGGTGGGTGGATGGGAGTCTAGTGTGTTGGCCTCACTGCTGGTTTTGAGATGGGTGCCTACGACCAGAGAGAGTACCAGAAGTTTGGGGCTTATATGATTCTACAAATCTCAAATATTGGTGTTAGAGTATCACTAGAGACCTGTTAAGAAAGAACTCCTTCTAGTTAAGAAAGTAGAATCTGTTGACTAGGTGGAGACCTAACATCCAAGTTGGGCTGAGCACTCACCTAGCCAAGGGACCATTCCTGGGGAGGTGGGCTCGCTGTAATCCATGCTGAAGAGATAAGACACACACACACACACACACACACACACACACACACACACACACACACGCTTGCCCCTATAAGCTGAGCAGCCATGGTGTTCACCTGAGTCTGCCCACCTTCTGAGTTCTGACTCAAAAAGTGTCACATTTCCTCTGTTTTCTGACTCTTCCTTTTGGAAGGCAGCCAGAGCCCAAATCCGCTTTCTCTGATACTGTGGGCTTCCTTAGCCTTTCTCTAAAGGCCCCCTCCCTGCCGTGTGGCTGCTTGTCTACAATGTATCTGGCCACCAGCTTAAATGGCATTTCCCCCTTCATGTCCTTCATTCTCCTCCTCCAGGCAACTGATGAGATTTACTGCCTGTCTGCCCTGAGGATTTTTTTTTCTTTTAAACCTGAACAGAGCAAGAGAAATGGCCCTTGAGCTTCCATGTGAGTACATTGGTTTTTGTGGTCATTGTTTGATTTTTATTAATAAAACTAAGGACTCTAAGAGGGGGGGCCCAGTTTATCCTAAGGACATGAGTATGAAACAATAATTGGGGACAAAGTGGCTGTATCTGTGGTGGAGGACAGAGCTGGTATTGCCGATGCCAGGGAAGGTTAAAAAAAACCCAAAACAGCAACAACAACAACAACAACAAAACCCCACAATGAGTATTTGCAAAACAGAAAAAATAAACGGTGGTTTGTAAGGTAAAGATTCAAAAAAGCAGAAAGTGAACAGTGCTCTGCTTGCTGGGTTTCTATGACTTGCTAAATTATGTTTATTACGTGTACAGAACCACCACCTTGTTCAAATATCTCTATTACTAGAAGAGGACAAGCAATACATTCATCTCTTTAGAAGTTTCTTCCTCACTTGTTCAAATTTTTAAAATGCCAGTTAAAGACCACCCCTACGTGTGATTTGGAAGGTGGATGAGGAAAAACTATTGTGTTTTGGAGACTGTTGCAGGCAGACACCTTGATAGACATGAGGGTCAAAGCATTCCCCGGAGGATAATAGAGCCGTTCAGCTCAACCATTTGAACTGGAACTGTTGGCAGTGGCTTCTCCGACCTTAGCTCCCCAGCTCTTCCAGTGGGGATGGAAATACCTAATTTCTATTTTAAACTCCTAGCGTGCAGATGGCACAGGGTGGGTTTTATTCCTCCAACTTAATATGGACTGATACAGAAGCTTTATCTCTGCAAATTCACAAACATCTGACTGGAAATAATAGACGATAAGAGATGCAAATGCGTCTGGCTAGCATCACTTCCACAAACACCTGGACGGATTTCAGTAGCTAAAATCTAAAGTAGAATTATTGAATTCTGTGGTGACACTGAGGAGTTTTCAAACCCTTTTTGGCGATGTCAGTTTTAACTGTTAGCGATGACCCACTGAGACTCCTGCGTCCACTTACGGCGATGGTTTAGAATAACAAGAGAGATTTTTCACTGTGTGTAAGTGCTGCTATCCATTGTGAAGCAAGTTGAGAGTATGATGATGTGTAATGGGGCGATGCAGCGATAAGCATGGGTGCAGGTAATGGGTCTGGAAACAGGAGGAAGCAGCCAGAACTGGAGGTAGTAGATGGGGAATTTGTGGTTGTCTCAATCGTGATAAAACATGCGTACAGTAAAATTTACCACCTTGACCCCTGTGAGCGTGCTTGTCAGCAGCACACACTTCAACACTCATGCTGCTGTGCAACCCACTTCCAGAACACTTTACTTTGTAAAAATGAAATGGCACAGCTGTTAAACAGCCTACTCTCCACACTTCCTGCTCCCCAGTCACCAGAAAACCACTGTCCTTTCTGTCCTTAGGACCACTCTAAGTGACTCACACAGCTCTGTCCTTTGCTCCAAGTGACTCAGACAGAGCTCTCAGTTACTCTAAACGAATAGCCCTGGTGTTGATTCCATGTGATCTATGCAGCAGTGGTTTTTGTTTGTAGCTTATTTATCTGATGGCCGTGGTCTCATGGTTCCTGGGATGGGAGGTTCTGAAGAAAGCCTGAAAGAGTCAGTGGGACTTAGAGACACGGGAAATTCAGAATTGCAGGGTTTATAATGGAGCTCTACCTAGGAAGAACAATGAGTGTGTCTTAATTGCCAACCACTTGAAATATTAAATACATTTCTTTGTTAATAGTAACAAAAGAATGAAAAGAGCATGTAATACAAAAAATTTGAAAAAAAATTGCTGATGGACTGAAAACCTCAAGAACCCTGTTTTAGTCATGGATACTCAAGAAGGCATAGGCAAAATAGCTTGAATAATTGAACTAATGTTTATCTACATATCTCTGGATGTCAGCCCTATCATAAAATTTTAAGATTATTTTCAGTTATATAACAAATAATGGTAGTCAAGGAAAATGTATATGTAAAAAGACAAAGCAAACAAACGATTTGACTCTCACATCAGGACAAGATCAGCGTGTCATTTCATCTTCAGGTTATCAAAGGAGAAAGCACCACGGAAAGAAACCAAAGCCCGGGGAGAAGCCGCATCCCTAATGAGCCCAGAGTCCTTCTGTAGGGTGCTTCGTCCACTTACCTGTGAACTGGGAGGACAGATATCCCAGGCCTCCTTCAGCTATTCTATGACACGAAATCTTCAGATATTTTATGCCAGATATTCATTCCGATAAGAAGATGAACGTTTAATATTCACTTGCTAAGTGGCATTTTCTACGCATGCCCTGTACCACTCAGTGGGATTTTCCATTCATGCCCTGTACTGTTCAGTGGGACTGGACACACAAAGAATGGAGAGTAGCTAACTGCACTTGGAATGTTCAGGCAAGGCTTTGTGAGAGAAAACATTTACGAAATGGGTTTTGAGAAAAACGCATAATATATTCAGAGAACAGAAAAACATATCCATCATTTTCTTTCCAGTGAGTAATTTATGGTCCTCAGAACACACTGCACCATTCCCTTTCATGTTTCTCATTCCTCTGAAGAGTTCTGAGCTGGAGAAACAAAACAAGTTATTGCATCTGAAGAGTCACCCCACCGGGCCAGAACATATAAAATAAAGCGTGCGATGTTATGAAGGAAGATGGGAGAAGCAAGAAAACAGGGAATCACAGGGAAATGGAAAAGTTTGAAAAATCAATTGGAGTTAAAAGATCAGTTGACAATGAAGTATAGGAGCAGCTGCTCTGAAGGTAGACTAGAGAGAGCTCAGTCCATGCTGTTTCTAAAGGGTCCTGGCAGACTTGGCCAAGGAAGAGAAGGAGGCAAAGAATACCTAACTTCTAATAAAGATCCATTTTACAATGCTGCAAAAGGAATATAATTGCTACTTCAGCGGGAACTAGCAAGGACATCGTTGGATAAGTACATAGGATATTTTCTTATTCTGCTAACCAGAGAGGGAAGCCTATATGACAGCTTAAGTTAATATTGGAAAATGTCTGGGCTTGTTTGGTGCGGATTTTAATCTAGACAAATACAAATTTAATCCTCAACTCTGTGAGGTAACAGCTGAGGGACCTTGGAAGTCACTTATTTTTCTGTCCTGGGGATTTAAACTGTAAGACACATCAATAGTAATATTCTGCTGCAACAGTGAGTTTTTGCTTTATCAAATGAGGTAGACAAGGGCTCATGTCGAGCAAGGCCTCTGTGAATGTCTCTCTGTTTAATGCTTAGCCTGGCTATATTAGGGTATAGTCAAGAGATGCGAACCGCTTAGGAAGTTCAATTAAAAAAAAAAAGCATTAACGATAGTGTGTAGGGGGGAGGGGGTGAGAGTAACAGAGTAGGTAAACATTAGAAAGAGAGCTTTTAAAAATGGGGAACCGGAAGGTGCAAAGGGAACCTCTAAGGATGCTGTAGAGCGTCCAGAAACACCGCCTTCCTACCTCGCGTCCGTGACTGACACCAGATCTCATTGCAGAAGGAGTAGCTGTGACTTCCAGGATGGCACTTTGTCCTGCACCCTGGGAAGCTGATGGAAGTCTGAACTTCACAGAGAACGTATCTTGCCTGAGGCACTCCTCTGCGAGCCACAAAGAGATGGCAAAGGCAGCTGCTGCTTGTCAGTGAGGTTAGCCACTGTGCACTGGATCTGAGTGTCTAAACTGTGGCAGGAATTGGGGCTTGAGAAGCCATCTTGATAGAGGAGGCATGCCCTGGGGAAGCTGCCTATGCTGCAAAAGCCAGGACTGGAGAAGCAGT
Source organism: Peromyscus attwateri (assembly GCA_902168425.1). Classification (NCBI taxonomy): domain Eukaryota; kingdom Metazoa; phylum Chordata; class Mammalia; order Rodentia; family Cricetidae; genus Peromyscus; species Peromyscus attwateri. Next base: position 23,589 of record CABHPP010110986.1, on the reverse strand, counting down.
GTGTACTGCAGGAACTGAGTACCAAAGAAACCGCACACTTTGCAGGAAACCACAGAATGGGGTACTCTGGAAGCAGAAAGACCATCTCTCCTTTTCTCTTGGATGTCTATATGGAACTCTGTTAGCAAAGGGCAAGAGTGGCCTGAAATAATTAGGGTCCCTGCTCCATTTCGCAGATCAAGCACTGAAGAACGTATGTGGATCTGAGAGGCAATATCAGGATTCTTAGTTCACAGGCTAACTTAGGTTCCACGTGGACTGCATAGGTGCGGAGCCAGACATTGTAGTTTACACAGAGACCCAGAGCTGCAAACGGCCAATTTAGGGACAGGCAGTCTAGCTTCTGGGAAGAGCCATGTAGGACTGCTGACTGCCAAGGTAGGGAAAGAATTGTGGTTCAGTCCTCTCCGTGTGCGTCCAAGCTCCCTCATCTTCCTATGAAGAAAAAGTTGCTAATCAGATTAATTGATTTCAGAACCCATAGGAACTGTTAATCCGGAGATTCCCTAGAGAAAAACCAGTTCTATACTTTTGAGATGAATTTGAAACACGCTTTAATTAAATACTGACCAGGATGAACTCTGGTCAGGTCCATGCTCTGGAATCCCAGCGAGTAGTAATGAGTCACGTGTTGTAGGGGCTTTTCAAGGACAAAATCATACAGCCACCGCATTTCTCATGCAGCTTTGTTTATTTTTCCAAGAACTACCTATTGTGTTCTTGAAAGGGATTCTGTCACTTATCCTCCCCATCCCCAACAACAACAACAACAACAAAAACAAAGAACCTAAGCAGCATGGTTAACACAGTAAGTAGGGCCTATGCCAAGTGGTTGCCCAATAGGTGATAAGACTCTGTGATGTGAAATTGTTGGGGGTAAAATCCCTGCAGACCTGACTTGGCTTCAGCAGCATTGTGCATTATAATTAGGGACTTCTTCAAATCCTGATAATTGGGATTAGTTACTCACTGCTTTCCCATCTTTCTTTTCCTGTAGAATGTGCAGGGATGTATGCTGATTCGCATAAGAGTTAGCTAGCCATCTTCATTTTGGGCTACAGTACCAGCAAACTCTTTAAAAGTGACTTATTAACAGCATCATGTTTTGTAACCAAAATCCTTAAGTGGGCAGCTTTTATTAGTTTTTTAACTTCTTTTTAAACAATTATAAACCTAAAATATTTAACTAGTACTAATTTACAAACAACAGCCTCCGTGCTCATTAAAGTCACCTTCACACTTCCTGTGGGGTACTATTAAAGAGTAGGGGTCTTGTCTGGGTTGGTTTCCTGTTGCCAATAAAGAATTAAAAGGCAGAGGAAATCTCAGACCCAGTAGACAGCAACAGATAGCTTGCTTTATTGATGTTGAAAAATCATGTGATCACACACATACACGCACGAACACGCACATGTGCGTGCATGAACGTTGGGCATCTTTATGACCTATCTGTGGCCCTTTCTCTATCTGTATGCCTGCCAGAGTTCTCTCTAGCTCTTAGTCCCTCAATACAACAATTCTTACTCCAACTTTTCATCTAAGAAAACTGAAATTGAAAGGTTAACTAAGTTTCCCAGAATTGCATGATTATAAAACAGCAGATTACACCTCTAGATATAAGTGTCTGATTCTCAAACCAATCTTCTTTAATTGATTTTTGAAGCTTTGTATATATGTGTACATGTCCATATGCATGTGCATTTGTGCAGATGTGCATGTACTGTATGTATGTGCATGTATGTGTGTATATGTTCATGTGGCGGCCAGAGGTCTACAATGTGTTTTTCTTAGTCATTCTCTACCTTATTGTTTTAAAAATATTTATTATTTTACTTTATATGTATAAGTGTGTGCCTGTGCATCACGCACATGAAAACAGAACCAAGCAAGGTCAGAAGAAGGCACTGGATGTCTTGAAACTGGAGTTACAGATGGTTGTGAGCTGCTTGTGGATGCTGGGATTCAAATCAGGGTACTCTGTGAGAGAAACCAGTGTTTTAACCATGAAACCATCTCCCCAGCCACACCCCTAACTTAGTTTTTTGATAAAGGGTCCCAGTGATGCCCCTGCCTCTGTCTCCCCAGTACTGAGAATACTGTACCTCCAATGGGTGCTGAGAGTCTAAACTTGGGTCCACATACCTGTACAGCAAGCATTTTACCAACTGACTACTTCCCCATCCTTAACTAAATCTGTATACGTACATTAAATATGTATTTATTGTTGCATATAGTAGTTATTCTGTAAATGTGGATCTTCCTAGACGCTGTGCTGTTGCAGATAGCTGCTGTCATTGCCCCTGAGCTGGTCTGTTCAAGCAGCTTATTTTTAGCTCTCCTTGCTTAGTAATGCTAATTATTTAACATCTTGTTCAGGAGGCCAAGATCCCAACTGACATCATCCACAGGGCTCCTGCTATAATGAGCAGGCTTCTGGTGGTGTGAAGATACATTTTGATCCCTGTCTACAGTATTGCAAAGTTGTTTTGCCATTTGTAATTTTCGTTTATTGGGAAACAAGATAAATCTACCAAGTGTGTTCATGCTGTTCAGGCCTCTGCATTTTCTTAAGTGTTCCTCAGGAAATGTAACTCCGAAAACAGCTTTTAGAACAGCAGGGTCAATTGTTACAGATAGACTCTAAAAGGAGAGGGGATATCTCAGGGGTAGAGCATTTGACTGTAGATTCGCAGAGGAAAACAGAATGCCGGGTGCTATTAAGGGGAACCTTTCCAAACATATTTACTGTTGAGAGCTAACAGCTTTAGAGAAGTCAATGCTCATGCACTACCGTTACTCCATGGCCTTTATCACGACAGGGTCTTTCACCAAACATGAAGCTTGTTGTCTTGGTTAGGCTGTCTGAACTGGCCAGTGAGCTCTTCGGATCTACCAGTGTGTGCCTCATTCTCCAAGGCTGCTGTTGTAGGCATGTACAGTCATGCCCGGCTCACATGTGGGCACTGGGGATTTGAACTTAGGTCCTCTTGCTGTGACAGCAAGCATTCTTGCCCACTAAGCCATCTCTCCAGCACACCTTGCCCCCTGTGTGTCTCTAGACTGTCTCCATGAGTTGATCCTGGGTTTACTCCTGGGTTAAGTGTCTGGGAAGAAGTGTCCTCCAGCACCCTAAAGACAGCCTAGTTTTCCATCTCTAGGTAAAACTTCTTTATTCATTTCACACCTCTAGCACCTTTTTCGTGGCTGCTTCCCCCACACCCAACATTTTAGTAGGACAATTGTTGCTGCTTAAAATATTTTGATTTATTACTCACTTTTTTGAGATAAGTTTTCCTATGTAGCTCAGGCTGGACTCAAACTGGGGACCCTTTTGTTTTAGCCTCCTGAGTGATGGAATTATAGGTATGTGACACCATGTCTGGCCTATTTAAAAACCTTAAAAGTATTTATATTTTCCCAATGGAACCTAATTGATGGAAAAAATGCATATACTGATTTCAAGTGTGTCAAATCCTTTGACTGAGATAGAGTAAATGGATGCTTTTTAAACGAAGTACTACAATCTAAAGTATTATCTAAAATTTCAAGGAAGCTCCCCCAGAGTCTAGATATGATACTGGAAAGTCAGGGAATTCTTGGAATTCTTGACCTCATTAATAAAGAATTTAAGAGTGGACTCAAACAGAATATTGTGGACAATTTTATTAATATTTAAAAGGAAAACCTTAGGGCATAAAAGTTGTAAACTGGTAGTTTCCTGAAGGAGAATGGTGAAGAAAGGAAAAAAAAACCACATCAGCTACATGGCAGACAAGCAGCCACGTTGTAAGAATTCTGCCCTTACTCCAGCTGCATGACCGCACATGCACAGTTCAGGAGTTAAGCAAAAGGTCTTACATCTTACATCATCAGTGTGTACGGTGTGGTCACCCAATCAGCGCATGCATGGTGTACCTTTGTAAGCCTGCCTGTGCACGTTTACTAGGAGCCCTTAAAAAGCCGGACACAGACCCCACCCTCTCTCTCCGCTCTGCTCTCCCTCCCCCTCATCTTTCTCTCTGCCCTCTGCACATGCTCTGTCCCAGGCCTGGTCCTTCCCTACCCCTCTTCCTCCTAATAAAGCTCTAAAACTAATACTGGGTTCTGTCGTGACTGTGACCTTTCCACGCGGTAACCAGCACCACCACCAGCGCTGCTTATCATTCATTTCACACATGGCGGGGAGGGGACCTGTAGAGAAAGCATAAAGAAGCTCATAATGCCAGAAAAAGTATAATTAGATTCCAGACAGCATCCAGAAGAAAGATGCAGAAAAATAGAAAAAAAAAATGGTGTCTTTGTGAATCAGGGCTTAGAATGGTGTATGGACCCAACAGAATCTCATCTCAGTTTGTAGGGACTATGCTAGAGTTGGAATGCTGGGAAGGAAGCACACATTTTCTCATTAAGGGATAATTATTCCTCTTATTTCTTTAGCCTGCATTAGGATGAGCACTGGTCCTGCCTTCCTAAGGGGTGGTCCTGTAGCCAAGTCATTGATCTGCCTAACTGGAATGTTAGGTTTCTACCCAGGCCAGAGGTTCTATTCTCTTGATCTGAAGAAGTAGTTTTGTTTGTTTGTTGAGACAGGGTTTCTCTATATAACCAACTTTGCTGTCTTGAAAGAAACTGTTTTTGTTTTTGTTGTTTTTTTTTCTCAATGAGCCTTTACTGTTACTGTGACAGACATATAAGAGGCAACTAAAGACAGTGAAACCCCAGGACAAGTGTATTCAGGCAGAGGAAGCAGTTTGGGAATGCAGATTAGAAGTAGCTTGGATCAGAACAGTGGTTCTCAACCTGTGGATCGAGACCTATTTGGCAAACCTCTATCCCCCAAAATATTTACATTATGATTCATAAGAGTAGCAGATTAAAATTATGAAGTAGCAGTGAAAATGATTTTATGGTTGGGGAGGTCACCGCAACATGAGGGACTGTATTAAAGGGTCGCAGGATTAGGAAGGTTGAGAACCACTGGAGTAGAGCGATGCCACTGGAGATGGGAAGATGGGTCCAACATGAAGTTTTAAAGTACAAGTAGAAGGAAGGATCTACGCTGAAAGAAAAATTTGGGGTGGTGTGGTAGTTTGAATGCAATTGGCCCCCCTAATCTCATAGGGAGTGGCATTATTGGGAGGTGTGGCTTTGTTGGAGTGGGTGTGGCCTTGTTAGAGGAAGAGTATTACTTTAGAAATGGGCTTTGAGGTCTCATATATGCTTAAGCCATATCTCAGTTCATTTCCTGTTGCCTGTATATCAAAATGTACTTTTTTCAGCTCCTCCAGCACCATGTCTGCCTGTATGCTGCCATGTCTCACCATGATGATAATGAACTGAACCCTTGAACTATAAGCCACCCAGTTAAATGTTTTTCTTTTATAAAGAGTTGCCGTAGTCATGATGTCTCTTCACAGCAATTGAAACCCTAATTAAGACAGGTGGGCAAGGAACAATGGGTGGCCAACTGAACAACTGTCTCGAACATATCCAAGCCCTCATCTTGGCAAAGGCTTTGCAGTGCTATTAAAGGTCACCAGCCAGGGAAGATTATCTTGGATACTTTGGGTGGGCAGTAAGTGCAATCACCAGTGTTCTAGAGGGAAGCAGAGGTCATCTGGCACTGTAAAGAAGGCCATGTGGCAATAGGAGAGAGGGATGGAGGGAGGGAGGGCGAGAGACAGAATGCCATGCTGCTGGCTTTGAAGCCACAAGTCAAAGAACACAGGGGACTCTTAGGTGGCAGAAAAGACAAGGAAATGGATTCTTCCTCCAACCTCCGGTCTGTTCTACTGATACCTTGACTGTGACACAGAGATAACTCTCCAACTCTGGCTCTTAGACTGTAAGGAAATAAATCTGTGCTGTGTGTAGGGATTTGCTGCCATTGGTGTAGACAACAGACACAGGTGGCTTTCAAACATTCATTGTGCACAGCAATGGGTGGGGAAGGCTGCAGGAAAGTGGTGCGGGCGAGGGAGCAGGCAGGAGTAAAGGTGTGAAATATCAAGAACTACAAGAGATCAAGTTTGAGTCTATGACCAAATTTAACTGGTTAGCTATTGAGTATAATCTTTCTTGGAACTTGCTAAGTTTATTAGATCTTTTAAGATTATTATTATTAATTGTGTTTGGGAATGCCCAACTGTTATAATAAAGAATGGGATCTCCCTCTGTGTGGAAACACAGCATTGTTTCCTACTTTAAGAGTTAATCCAAGGCCAGGCAGTGGTGGCGCATGCCTTTAATCCCAGCACTCGGGAGGCAGAGCCAGGCGGATCTCTGTGAGTGAGATCCAGGACAGGCACCAAAGCTACACAGAGAAACCCTGTCTCAAAAAAC
>CABHPP010110986.1:6993-17147 GCA_902168425.1 Peromyscus attwateri | reverse complement strand
TTCTTCCTGTGTGACTTGTGTTTTTATTGCCTTTCTGTTCTGCCTTCTCATTGGCTCTAAACCCAACCACATGACTTCCTTGTCACTGCCTGTCTATATAGACCTCCAGGTCTCTATGGTTGGTACTGGGATTAAAGGTTCGTGTCACCATGCTTGGCTGTGTCCTTGAGCACACAGAGACTCTGCCTGCCATGTGATCGGATTAAGGGCTTGGGCTACCACTGCCTGACTGCTGTTCCTGGCTCGCTATGACCTCTGATCTCCAGGCAAACTTTATTTATTAACATACAAATAAAATCACATTTCAGCACAAATAAAATATCACCACAGTTTTCTTTGTTCATTCTCCATTTCCCAGGCAGCTGCTGAGATTTACAGTTTACCAGCCCTGGGATTTTTATTTTCTTTTAAATTCATTTTTGTTTGAGTCCATTCTTATATGCTTTCACTTTTTACAAAAGGTTTTATTTATTTTTACTTTATATCTACAAGTGTTCTGTCTACATATACGTATGTGCATCACCTGTGTGCAGTGCTTGCAGAGTTTAGAGAAGGGCATTGGATTCCCTGGAGATGAAGTTACAGGTGGCTATGATTTGTGTACTAGGAACCAAATTTGGGTCCTCTGCAAGAGCAGCAAGGGCTGTGACATGGTGAGCCATCTCTCTAATCCCTAAATGCTTTTCTTAATGAGACAAAGAAGCTCAAGAAGGGCCTTAATTTCTCCAGTATCACTATTGTCTGAAATACATACTCTTCTCCAGTTATCTCCTGCCCCTCCAGAACGCCTGTGATTTGTCTGTTAAACTTCTTGACACTATCCTATAAGCCATGGGCTGTCTGTTCTTTTCTCTTCCTATTTAGGATCTCCATGCTTGAATTTGTTAACTTGTATTTATTTGCTTTTTTAAAATTTTTTGTTTGTTTTTTCAAGACAGGGTTTCTCTGTGTAGCTTTGACTGTCCTGGAACTCGCTAGTAGACCAGGCTGGCCTTTAACTCATAGAGATCTGCCTGCCTCTGCCTCTGGAGTGTTGGGATCAAAGGCGTGTGCTACCACCACCCAGAATTATTTGTCTTTTTTTTTTTTTTTTTTTTTTTTTTTACTGATACTTCACTTCTAAAGAATCTTTCAAATTTTAATCTCAAATATTTTATTTTTTCAACTCTACAATCTCTTTGTCTTATGTCTGTATATTTTCCAAAATTTCCTGTAGCTGTGTCCTTTTTTATGACAATGGTTGGATATATTTACAATAGCTGTGTTAAACTTATTAAATACAGTATCTAGTATTTCTGTATGTCCTTTCTTTTTGTTTGATTATTTATTTTGAGACAGAGTTTCATCCTGTAGCCTGAACTGGCTTGGAACTCACATCCCTCCCATTTCAGTCTTCTAGTGTTGGGATTATAGACTGGTATCACTATCTGGCCTTATTGCATTAACTAGCTTTTCTTTTGACTATTGGTCACACTTTTCTACTTATTCATAATGAAACAGTATTATTATACATGAATATTTTGCAAGAATTATGTAACCATCCAAAAGATGTTAACTTTATTTGTTATATTTGTTAAATTGCTGCTAGTCGAATTTGATCCATGCAGAATCTGTTTCTCTTTGGTTGGGATGGCTGTAATTCAAATTTTCTCTTAGTTGCAAGTTATAGACTATAGTCCTGAAAGTGATCCTTCGTGCATAAATTCCTGGACTATCAGGGACACGTCCCAGATTTAAATCTTCTAGTCAGCCAGGGTTTGAACTTCACCTATATCTCTCCAGAGTCAGGTAGCTATTAAAGTTTCTAACCTGCTTTTTAGGCTTTTAAGTTGTTTTCTGTGGGATTAAGTCAAATCTTATTAATGTGTGCAGACAAATTTTAAGCGATTCCATGCACAGATTTTGGAGGTCGAACCTTCTGTAGTTTTTATCCTTTATGTGCATTTAACTTTTCACTGAGTGAGTTGGGCACACAGGCCTGAGAAAAGCAGCCAGATGTGGACCAGCCCAGCGTTCTTTCAACTTTTTAAATAGCTTATCAGGTCCAGTTTCTCCTGATTGGGATGATGTAAATATAGAAACAGGCACAGATATAATCTATGTGTGTTCGGGGTTTATAGTGTCAGCAGGAGACAGTATAGCAGGTAGAGCTCTGGTATACTGCCACAAGATAAACTCTGTTCTTAAACAGTCCTGGACTAAGGAAGATAAAAATGGTATTCGACACCTTCCTCACCCTTGATGCAGGGGGAGGGGCTTGTTCCTGCCTCAACTGAATGTACCAGGATTTGCTGTTCCCCCATGGGAGGACTTACCCTTTTGGAGGAGGGGATGGGGTGTGGGTCGGGCGGGGGAGGGGGGGAGGTGTGTGGGTGAGTGGGAGGAGGGTAAAAAAAATTAAATTAAAAAAATACTATTTGTTAATAGGGGAAAAATAACCCAATAAATTACTCGAGTTATTAGATTTACATTGAAATCATCTGATGACAATGTAATCTTCGTGACTTATTTTCCGAAGTCAACTTTTGGGATTTAGCACCTTATATAAGTGGATGGTGCTCGTGGAGGTGAGAAGCGCTGGCTTTTGAAAGAGGGAAAAGGGAGGAAGAGAAGTAGATTTAGATTTGTGCTCCCAAACTTTTATTTCTGAAGCAGCTCTCACCAACTCACGAGACTTCTATTCTTCCATGGGCATGGAAGGGAAAATTAAATTGCCCTTGACAGCTGTCTTTTCTAGTTTTGTTTCTTCCCATTTGTCAACATAGTTTTGATACACAGTCTGTACCATAAATGATTCAATTATGGCTTTTTCTAGTTTTGTTTTTTTATGTGTGTATATACATATGTACATATGCATGTATGTATGTAGGTATGTGCATGTGTATACATGTATTTATGTATGTATGTATGTATGTATGTATGTATGTATGAGATAGAGGGTAGAGAGACTTAAGTGCCTGGGTCCCATGTATAACATCTGAGATGCCAAGGCTGAAGAATGATTGACAGCTTAGGATTCCTAACTGGATTTCTTATGTGTGTACATCAGCCATCAAGTCATTGGGGGAAGACATTGTGTTGTCCAGCGTGGTGATATTTTATTTGTGCTCTAACAAATAAAGCTTGCCTGAAAATCAGGAGCTAGCCATTAGTTAACCATAGAGGTCTGGAGGTCTGTACAGACAGACAGGAAGTGATAGATCTGGGTGGAGAGAGGAAGTGATAAGGCAGGGTGGCGAGAGGAGCTCGCTCTCTTTTGGTGGAGGATTTCATAGGGATAAGAACTAGTGGCTGGCTGCTCTGCCTTTCTGATCTTTCAGTTTTTACTCCAATGTCTGGCTCTGTTTTTTTTTTTTTTAATTAATAAGAACTTTTGAGATTTGTGTTACAGTCCAGGTCCTTGCTCATGCCTACTCTCAAAGTCCAAGGTTACAACTGAATCTTTGACCTTGGGATCCCTTATCTGTATTGCCCTCAACCAAGACACAGGCCACATTACCATTTCCGCCTTATCAATTCTCAGCTGCACACATGAAGCCTAGCTAAAGTTTAAACCAGGACTTAATTTAGGTGAAAATTCAGCAATAATAAACTAGAACACGGCAAGTGATGTATAAGTAACTAAAACAGAAAAATTAAAATGTAAGAATAGTTGTATAGAGGCAAGAGATCCAATTCTAAACCAGTAGCCAATAGGAGCCTTATGTCCAAATTATCCCATAATAATTCATAACTTCCTGTTACCTTATGGGTCTCTTAGGAACTGTCTGGTCAAGAAAAAACCAGACTGATCTTTTAGCTTTTAATAATGATCTTTGCTTCATAAGTGCTACCAGAATGTCATAACCCATCCCAAACCTATTTAAGAAAAGATTACACACAGCATAAAATGTCTCATTTTCTTAAGGTTAAAATAATAAAATGTACAATACGTAAAGATGTAGGAAGATTGAAAATTGAAAATACAGTGATAGATACATTGAAAAATTCTAATATAATACATTTGAAAACAATATACTGCTTTCTGAAATACAACTGAAACACATTGGTAATTTAAATCATACAATTAGCAAATTTTAAAACATTGGATCTTTTTCAAGAATTCAGTAAATGTTTACAAAAATTCTTTACATCTCTTGCTTGCACACATACACACACACACAACTTGCTCAAACATACACTGTTATTGAATACCTATCTCCACTTATTTATTTATTTTTTTTGAGACAGGGTTTCTCTGAGTAGCTCTGGCTATCCTAGAACTCACTTTGTAGACCAGGTTGGCCTTGAACTCAGAGATTCACCTGCATCAGCTAGAAATAAAGGCATGCACTACCACTGCTTATCTTTGCCTTCACGTTTTAGAGTTCTGCTTGAAGGTAAAGTCTTTTATTATTATTATTATTATTATTATTATTATTATTATTAATTTTACATACCAAACATCCCCCTCTTCCCTCCTCCTGCCCCTTTAGCCTCTTCCTCCCAAACTACCCCCCCATTCCCTCCTACAAGAAGGTAAGGCCTCCCATGAGGTGATACATTTAGTAGAGGCAGATCCAAGCCCCTCCCCCTGCCTCAAGGCTGTGTGAGGTATCCCATCATAGAAGTGGGCTCCAAAAGGCCTGCTCATGCACCAGGGATGGATTCTGATCCTACACCAGCTACTAAGTGACTAAAAAGTTGGGGTAACTGGAATCTCAACTGACTAAATGACCCTAAGTCTCTGCATAAAAACACTATCATGATTCTATAAGTGCTGAGTGAGAGCTATCATCAGGGCATGACGAATCAAGGAACGCAGAGCAAGTTCAAATGACTGAAATGTCAGCCTTATGACTGTGATTGGGGCTTCCAGATGCTTGTTACTACTGCCCAGAAGCATGCTGTTAGCAAACCACACCAACCAACCTGCCCCAGACCAACTGAGTTGGAATCAGCCTTTTAATAAGTTCTTCAGAAAGTCTGAAGGCACATTCAAGTTTAATATCTGACCTGGGATGGATCTGAACAACAGATTAAAGATCTCTCAAATTCTACAGTCACAAAATGAACACAAAGGTAGTATATTAGAATGTGGGTACAATGCAGGGGAGGGAGAGCCTACTTACTTTGATTATAAAAAGATGAACACAGTAATTTGATCTCATTGAAGGCAGTTAGTGGCAGAAGGTCCAGAGGCTGTGGATAGGAAAAAGCTAAGAAAAGTCATACAGTTATGAATTCCTCGAGCATTAATTCTAGTTATAGAACCTGAAACAGCTCTCCTCTAGCGAGAGACACTGCTTCTCCCTTGGCTACAGTGGAAGGAAGTGCAAAGCATTTCTAATTGAGTTGCAAAGGACCAGGAATAAAAGTGATAACTCAAAATAAACACTAAGTGCTAATTCAAATATTTGTAGGTAACAGGGATTGGAATTGAAAGCACACTTAGTTAATTAGCTAGGGTCTTAAATCCCAAGTTTTATCACACCTAATAAATGAGACTTGAATGCATTGTAAGCCTGACATGACAGCTCTGAAATCTTGTCTTCAAAACAAGCCCATGTTGGACATCGGGGATGTGAAACCAAGTGTGAAGACGCTAATCTTCTCATGGCTCTGCATAACCTCACAGCTTTCTTCCAGTGAAACAGCCTTGGTCAAAATTCATTTGCTAATAATTATGGTTTCCTGATTTCCATTTGTTCTTTCATCAAACGTTTATTAAATACTTTTTTTGTGTGTGTCAGAAAATGAGCTGGTTTCTGGGCATACGAAAGAGAATAAGGCGAGCTTCTGACCTTTGGGAACGTAAGAGAGGCATTGATGGGGAAAGTCCTTGAATGAGTTTTAAACTGGGAGTGATGGAGAAGAGGAAGGACTGCCGAGAGATAGGCAAGAAGGGCAGAGAGAGGACACAAAGCAAGTGAAGAAAGGTTTAGTGGGAACAGCTTTCATTGCTACACAGAATATGTTACATTGCATCTATCGTTTGATTACATTTCAGAAACCATTCAGAATAGATATTAATTCTCTTTTGAAGAAAACCAAAAAGGAAAGAAAAAAATCTGACCCTGAAGGAAGATTAGAGACTTAGTATGATCTTAGAGGCAAATGATAGGACCTGAGGGAAAGCCAGATTTCCGGGCCCTGTCTTTTCACACACCAAGCCCACACCTCCACAGTTATTGTAGGTAACAGCCTGTAGGAACATTTTAGAATGTGTTAGAATACTCATCTGGGTACCTGTGGATGTGATCAAGGAGATCTGTGATCCGTGTCACCTGACTGGACGGTCTGCTGCTGTAATCATTTAGACAGGTTCCTTTCTCACAGTGTGGTTCTTGTCCACCCTTTGATGTGTGTGTGACCAATTGTAAATAGAAAAATAAGTGAGTACCTTCCAGTCTTCAGTTAACGATTGCTAAGTGTTTGAGCTTCACTGCTAGAGTTTCAAACGCACTTATTTTATTTAATAATTAGTGGGGCATGCATCTACTATGTGCAAAGTATTATGCTGGACTATATGGAAGAAGAAAAACTTTGGTATAGTTGCTGAGAGGTGGGGTGTTAAACTCAGTGGCTTAACTCACATGTGTAAAGCCTGCCCTAGGTTCCACCCCTAGCACCACAAAAAATAATTTTAAATTAAAAACTGGTCACCCAGAACTATTATCAACTAAATTATAATCCATAGTAGTTAGAGCCAAGTGTCAGTAATTGTTCAGTCTCCCCAGGTGATTTCAATGCATGCCTAGAATAGTTAACTCCGCTGTAGAATTAAAAGGCCACAGAACTCCCTAGACTGTACTGCCTCCTTTCCAAAGAACTGAAGCACAGTGTATCATCTCCATATGGTTTAAGTTTTTTTTGTTATTTCTGTTATTACTTCATTAAGTGAAACATGCAGCATGATTAGCCAGAATGAATTTTTGATAACATCATTTCACAATATTTTTTGGAAAAAAAAGTCAGAGAGCAGAAGGAAACTGTGTGGTTATAGATACTATAGACATAACCCAGTAGCTGAAGGGAGTTGGGTCCAGTGGTTAGGGGTGCAGCTGCTGCAATTACAGTGTCTGTGATCACAACCAAGAAGATCACTTCATGTATCAGAGCTTCAGTTTTATCATTTGAATAACAAATAATTGTACTGTTAAAAATGTAAAGTTCTGGCAACGTTTGTCATGTATGCTTCAAGGGAAGACCTGGTGATTCCTACTGAGCAATCGAGGGACCTTTTCCCTGTAGAGGGGGGCCTGAAAAGGAGGCCTGCATGCTGTTGCTCTTAGCCTTTCTCCATATCATCCAGGGTATAGGCAGAGCAAGTCTTTCTGGATGGTTCTCATTGTATTTACTAGACGCGAGCCTGAGAGGCCTCCAAAATTCATGGAGATATGAGAAGTCTTGCCTTTATGATAAAAACGAGTCCAGAGTATCACACATAACGGGGACAATTGAAAGACAGTTAGAAATCATTTCTATGATTATCAATGGAGAATGTCTGCCTTTCCCTGCCAACCAATACCCATGTGCCCACTTGGAGCCCTCTTAGGATAAAGAACGTGTCTTGCTTGCTCCTTTAGCTGTGAGGAGCAGACACAAGTAACAAAGGCACGGAGCTGAAGACCCTCCCCCACACTGCACTGCTGAGTGCGGTGCAGACCTCTGACTCTAACTGATTCTCGGGAAATCAGTGACACTGCACCCCAAAGAGGAGCCAAGGCCTCCGTTACGTGTCACCTGTCCCCTGCTTTTGATTGCTCCTTTTAATAGTCAGTGGAGATTAATGGGGAGATGGGTGAGCAGCGAGCAGCTAAATGTGGGCCACCTGGAAGAGGACCCCTGGCCTCGAGAACATCTCTTCACACCCCCATGTGTTTCCACTACTAATTTTTAACAAGTTATGTGTAGCCATGTGGTTTGAAAACCTGAGCACTCACTTGTGTCCAGCATTAGGAACATGATGGTGAGGACGTGGACCTGGGGTTCAGCTCTCAGGTAGCAACTGAACAAATCAGGCTTCAATAGAATCAGTCATGGGGGACTTCCACAAAAACAACAGACCCAGACTTCTGCACCCAAGTGTACCGTGCACTCTATTGGTAGGTTGTTGCGGGATGTCTGAGGTCACAGAGATGCTGGCTCAAGAGGTAGGGTTAGTCCCCTCACTTCAAACATGAGCATGTTTATGGCAAGTGACCCTCAAAACACCCTTTCCTGGGTTAGCGTGGCGCTCTAGCTCTGTAACGGAGAGAGAAACAAACAGCAAACAGCAAAGGATGTTACCAACTCTGCCTCCTTAAGAATAGCTAGGAGGTACATTACTTCCAACAGAGGTTACAGTTCCTTATTCCACGGTATAAAAATGCCTACAGTGGGAACAGGAAGCCAGCATTGCAGACGTGGGAAGTCATGCATGGAGAAAAAGCTCAACGGAGAACTCCAGCTGACTACCTCAGCTTCCTCCGCTGATTTCTGCTGGGCATTGTAAACACTGATCCGATGATGTGACCTCTGCTCTCTCAAGCAAGAGACTTCAGTCATCTCTGCTCGATGCTGTAAGCCCCTGTTTTGATGTTTCACGGTATGCTGCTTGTATCTGTCTACCACCTACTGTTTATTATTTAAATTTTGCCTGTTCTATGTGTAATAAGTTCATTCACTGGGTAGCATGGCCACTGTAGATAGTTCTCCGGTCCATTCAGAACGCAGAGCAAAGTTACTTTGAACTAAGAACAGATTTTACGATAGAATTAAAAATAAGGTGTTCATTAAAATAAAGCTCGTAAGGTTATTTACAAAGTAAGGTTGAAATTCAAATGTTAATACATCTATAAGCAACCATCTAACTTTACATCACAAAATGCTTGCAAAATATGGTTTTAGTTATGTTTTTATGTGTAATTTAATATTTCAAAGGTTCAGAAATTTTTATTTTGTTGCACTAATTATTGATGAATATAGAAAAGGTCTCTTAATCGATGATGACAAGGAATAGATCATGCATAATTTCAGCTTTTAAAAAATCCGTTTTATGTCTGGATAGCATCTTCATTTATATTTCCCCTGTGGTTACAAGGCTTATGTGTTCTCATTCCTTCAACTTCTTGTCTTGTTCAGAAGGAAGTTTTCAGCTGGGAATTTGCATTTCCAAGTTCACACAGCCACAGATATGATTTCACCCGTATTTTTATAACTAAAGTATGTCAAGGTAATAAAAACCTCCTAATTTTGATTTCCACAGGGCTTCTAGTGTAGCAGAGACCAATTAGGATGGCAGATAATCCCCTTGGGCCTTCCTCAGAATCCCTCTTAACATTGTCCCTAAAGCCTCTAAAATGGGTCAGTGCCGGGATTAATGATGACGGGTCCATGGGGATGGCATGCATTAGGATAAATCATCCTTGTTTCTGTTTCTTCTTCTATACATCCACCAGACAAATTAATAAAGACCTGGCAGCTAACAGCAGAGCCCAAGTAATATAAGGCAATAGACTAATTTCTCCCAATTTATCCCAAAGCTTATGAGGTTTTTAACAGCATTAACCCTTTATGTTATTGTAGAAAACATTTATTTTTACTACTAGAAAAATGCAGCAGAAACAAAACTTCATTATTCTTTTTGTGGATGCATAAAAACCCCAGATTATGTCTGGCAACAGCCCCTGTCTTGCCATTCTTACACAAGGCTTTTTATATTCAGAGGGAATAATAAAAAGGGAAAATAATTCCTAAAACACTGTGCCTACATAAAGTAAGTGAGGTATATTAAACTAGCCTCACACTATCAAGGGGCAGAAGGTAGCATTCAAAAGTTCTCATTGGTGGCAACTTTTCTTTGTCATCTTACTCTGTTGCTCTTAATTCAAGACTAGACTTACTAGATTCAGAGTTTTTTTTTAAATATTGTGTGTGTGTGTGTGTGTGTGTGTGTGTGTGTGTGTGTACTGACAGACATGTCTGCTTGTTTAGAAATCAGAGAACAACATTGGTTATCAGTTGGCCTTCACCTTCTACCTTGTTGAAGATGGCCCCTGCTTCACCTGGTGAAGATGGGCCCCTTGTTCACTGCTGCACCTGTTGAGGATGGGCCCCTTGTTCACTGCTGCACCTGTTGAGGATGGGCCCCTTGTTCACTGCTGCACCTGTTGGGGGGCCCCTTGTTCACT
>CABHPP010110985.1:0-31396 GCA_902168425.1 Peromyscus attwateri | reverse complement strand
GGAGCTCCGGGAGTCCAATAGGCAAGAAGGAGGAGGGTTTATGTGATATAGTTGGAGTTCTAATCAGCTTCTTTAAAACTTATTTTTAAAGGATGGTATGGTTGCTCAGTGGCTTTGAATACTTTTGCTCTTGCAGAGAACTGAAGTTCAATTTCCAACACCCATGTGGTGTTTCACAACCAATTATAACTCCAGTTCTAAGGCTTCAACATCCACTTCTGATTTCTTTATATTCTACAAACTCACATGTGATACACATATGTAAAGATACAGGCAAAACATTCATACATATAAAATAAATAAATATAACAATTTTAATTTTTTACATTGAGATTTTTTTCATTTTTAATTTTTTTAAGATTATAGTATAATTACATCATTTCCACATTCTCTTTCCTATCTACAAACAAACCTTCCCATATACTCCCCTTGCTCATTTAAATTCATGGCCTCTTTTAACAAATGTTGTTACACACATACTCACACACACACACACACAGACATATACACACACACTCATACACACAAATATACACACACACACTCACAGCACACACACACTCCTAATCTGTGAGCTGTGTAGCTATATAACTTCAAGCATTATTTCTACAAATATTTGTGGTACATTGTCTCTCTGTCTCCTTATTTGCAAATATAACTATACCTTAGTATGATATTCTGATCATGTGCACAACTCTAATACACTTTTTCATATTTTTAATTTCTTTTACTATAATTTAGAAATGTACTATAATTGAGGGTTATAGTACATCATACTTTTGTTCAACAAGGTTCTACCTATTGATTTATTTGCTACACCCTTTTATATATGAAAGCATTAGAAATATCAGATACCTATTGAGGTCTGGCACTGACATATATTTTCATACTTTAGTAAATGTGACCTTATGTAAGTTTTTATTGTTAGTGCCTTTACAATTTCATATATGTATACAGATTTCTCTTTACTCCCTTACCATGTCATATCTTATTTCTGTCCAACCTCATCATGTTCCTGACCTGGATTCATAAACTTCTGATTTTGTCTTGTGACCCATATGGTTTAATCAATGTTATCTATTGGCTACTGGCTTGAACTATCTTTTGAAGAAAGGGAGTCACTAGTGAGTACATGAATGAAGGCAATAATAATCCCTCCTCAGTTTTCACAGAGTGTATCAATAGCTGATAGTTCCACAGTGTGGGGAAAGGGACCTGGAACACTCCTCATTTATGACTTGTTGTTGATGGGCCCATTCTTGTCCCAGCACCAATTTTTTCCACTAAAAAGTAACTGGTACTAATGATGTATGTAATGAGAAAAAAAATTTATCAGCTTGCCTGAATAAACATTTCCAAATATATACTTATTTATAAACACAAATACGTACACAAGTCAATATATCTTTGTTTTATGCTCCTCTTCTGAGAGATTCAACAAATATATATAATTAATACAACCACATTAATTCTTCAGTTGACACATGAAGCCTTTCTCAGAACCGAAAATGAAAATGTATATAACTTTAGAAGTGAGAAGAATGATAAAATATATCAATAATCTATAAGTTGTTGCTTTTAAGTGTCTGTGAAAGTCATTTCCCTCAATTAAATTTAATAAATTTACTAAATCATGTGCATATATAAGTAAAAAGTATAATGTGTGTATATATATATGTATGTATATAATATGGCACATAGTATCCAATGTGATAGAGAAAAGCTGAAAGTACTATACTAATGTACATTTATTCTTCAAGAATATTTGACAATCTGCATTTTGTTAAGTGTGATGTTTTGTGAGAAAAATTAATGGATGAGAAATGAATTACAATTTATCCATATTCAAGTGTAGAGGGTTGCAATTAAGTGTGGAAGAAAAATACTTTCATATATAAGATGGTGATAAATGCTTAAAAAAGAAATAAGTAGATAAAGAAATCCAATTATAATGACTGGAGGGATGGCACTTATTTCCAACCAGTCACACAGCATTCTGATTTGGGACACACAATGAGAATGCACTGGCTATCAACCATAATGCTGCCATATGCATACTGGGGAAAAGGTGTCATGCAGAGGAAAATGCTGTATCTGTAGATGTGATGTCATTTGGTGGAAGAAGGATGGGAACAGTTGTTGAGACATGATCTCAGTATATAATCTGGGCTTGGTCTGAAATCCCTAGTTTTGCAGCCTGCTCCCAAATTTGTGGATTACATATATGCACCACCATGCTAGGCTCATCACCGATTTCATTTAGAGCAAGATTGAAGCATAAAGAATGAGAAAAGACATTCAGTTGGCCAATATAGAAATGATTGTCCTCTCTGACCTGAGAGTTACCTGAATTTATAGAAAAAAAACTTGTATCAACATAAAAACATGGCTGAACATCATTGTTTAAGGTATTTAAGCCTTACTTCCTTTAGGCCTCTAACATTTCTCCCCTTCTCGTTAATCCTAGTGTTTGCCAGTATAAAATCCAGAGATGCAGTCATGTGTGCTAAGGCACCCTTCATCTGAAGCCACATATTTTACTTCTTTGTGAAGTGACAAAGTTGTTGCAAGACACAGAGAGGAAGGATTGAAAGATCAAGCTTGTTTTGGCAATATAGCAAATTCACATTGGTGTTTCTGTGATTTGAGTCATAAATGTCATCCACAGGAGCATGTATTTGAACCCATGATCTCTCACTGGTGGCACGGTTTTGGCATGTATAGAACAATTAGGTGGTGGGAGAACATATGCTACTGGGGGTTAGAGCCCACCTCCCATTCCCTACTTCCTGTCTGTCACTGCAGTGTGACTATCCACAAGCTCTCATCACCATGGACCAAGCTATTTCATGATGATGCCTTTCTGGCAGGATGGACTGTATCTCCAGAACTGGCAGCCAATACAAACCTCCCTCCTTCAAGTTGTTTATTGGAATTTTGTCACAGGCATAAGAAAAGCTATGAGTGTATGGTCTTGCATAAAGATACTGGAAAGAAATAAGAGATCTGCTTTATATATAGATTGCATAACAATTTTCACCACTGCAATATATATGTATATGTATATGTATGTATGTATGTATATATATATATATAAAACCAAAATTTTTAAGTGAAGAAAGTCTAATTTTTAATAGGAATGAAGAACATAAAATGCTAGCCTGAGGGGTCAGTTGTTTTCTCCTCATTCTAATGCTTCTTTTTTGTGTCATTGGAAATGTTGGAATCCATTTTTAGGCTTTATCCAGCTGGTCTGCATAGAGAGGATGATTGGATCACTGGCCTGAGTGCAGGTGTCTGAGATGGTCTGCACTTGGCTGTGCTGGAGAGATGTCTTTTGCTCCACCCCTTGGCATTCCTTTAAATACCCTAGGGCAGAGACAGTCAAGGCCTGAGGGATTAGGATCCAGGCCCTCTCGAGGCTATCCTCTATTTTCTATCTCTTTCTCTCCCCTCTATCCTCCTAACTAATATTTCCTACTGCTCCTACTCAAGAATACTCTGGGGAAATGTGGGGGTGAGGGATGCCCCCCAACATGGAAATTAATGGAAAATATGGTAGGTGAAACTAAGAGGTTAAGTTCTGAAATTTTCTAATTTTGGAGTTTGCATAACTTTTATTGCTGAATTGATCTATTCACATTTTCATTTTTTTTCTATATGGAAAATTGACATGTAAGGGATCATCCAAAGGGGTAGACAGAGGAAATTATTTTCTGTTAAGTACTGCCCCTTAAGTAATTCCTTTGCAGACATTTCAGCAGAACTGCCTGCTTTCCATCAGTAAGAATTCTCTCTGAAGGCCACACTGAAATTTGGACTACTAAAGCCAAGCAAGACATGGAACTGGTAGGAATTTCCTGGGTTTTTGGAGGCTGATGATCTCCATGAGACTTGTTATAAAACAGGATGTACTGCTTCAAACATCTGCTGATCGTTTAGTGTAATTTGAGTTTTGATTTATTTGCTGGATTAATGCAGTAGAAAAGAGAAGAAATATAGATTTGGCAGACAGAGCATGTTTAATTTCAAGAAATTTTATATTACAGTCTGAAAATCTACATTTAACAGTCTAATCGGTTGATTTGTATAATTTTAACACAAACAGGTTTTAAATGTTTTATTTGACATTTACACACCTAATAAAGGTTTCATTGGGAAAATTTAAACTGGTAAGATTACTGACAGCTGCATGTGTTACTTTTCTTTTACTGTGTGAAAATAACTGAACAAATAACTCAGAGGGAGAAATACTTTGACTCACAGTGTTTGGTGTTTCATTCCATTCTTCTTGGTTAGGCAGACTTGGCTATGGTGAGGGAGGATGTCACAGTGATCATATCACATGGCAGAGGGAGCTCACTCCCCAGCAGACAAGAAACAGAGAGAAAAGAAACAAGGCTGAAATACCGGTTGCAGCTGCACTTCCCCATCTCTGAAAGCCCAGATGAAAGTACCAATGATGCAAACAAAGTGAGGAAAAGTTCACACTCATGTTACAGCCACAGCTCCATGCCTCCACCAAGCGAATTTCTTGAAATGCCACATGGTATTTATCTGTTCTTAACAGGATCAGTAAGACCATGCTGGGAGTGCAGGTAAGTATTTGAAGTGTTTGCCTAGCATGAACTAAGTGCTGAAGTGTCTGCCTAGCATGCACAAAAACCAGGGGATATAAGTAAGTGGTGAAGTGTTTACCTAGCATGCACAATGTTTTGAGGATGGAGATGTCCAGTGCAGTGTTACCCCAGCATAGATGCATCCATCCCAGGTTTTAGAGGCAGAAAAAAAAAACAAAAATCTTGACTGATCATAAATTCTCATCACTTGGTTGACTAGAGAATGAGACTGCTAAGCTATTGGTGAGTTTACAGTGAAATCTAAAGCAAACTGCCAAGCCTGTTTCCACAGTGGCTGCATCATTTTCCTCACCAGCAGATGGTCATGGGAATGTCATCTGTCCACACATTTGGCAAAATTTCAGGTTGGTCAGTGTTTACCACTTCTGTTTTTCACTTCCATAATGACAAGGTTATTTCACATTTTTGTTTCACATTCTTTTTTATTTATTATTTTATTGAAAATAGATTCTTCTCTCACATAATACATCCTGACCACAGTTTCACCTCCCTCCCCTACTCACTGCTTCCTCCCATCTCTCCTCTCCCAGAATTCCACTCACTATCCATTTCCTCTTCAAAGAAGAGTGGGCCTACAAAATATGACAGACAAGCACAACAAAGCAGAATACAATGAGACAAGGCAAAAACCCTCATATCAAGGCTGAACAAGGTAACCAAATTGGAGGAAAAGACTCCCAAGAGCAGGCAAAAGAGTCAGGAGTCCAGCAAACACCATAACATATAAACAGAGGACCTGGTACAGACCCATGTAGGCCCATACATGCTGCTTCAGTTTCTGTGAGGCCATATGCACCTTGCTTAGTTGATTCAGTGAGCATATTCTTCTGGTGCTGTTCATCCCCTCAGACTCCCACAGTCTTTCCCCCTCTCTATCACCAGGTTTCCTGATAAGGGGAGGGACTGGATAGAGATCTCCCACTTAGACTCTTTCTCTACATAAATTCTGGTTGTGGGTCTCTGCATCCATTCCTATTTACTGCTAGAGAAAGCCTCTCTGATGATAACTAGAAAAGACACCAATCTGAGTATAGCAGATTATCACTAGGGATCATTTTATAATAATAATAATAATAATATTTTTATATTATAAAATAATAATTATTATTATATTATTAAATATTTAAATATTAAATATTATTATATAAAATAAAAATTATTGTTATTATTATTATTATTATTATTAAATCTGTTGTGTTTGACTCTACCCCAGGTCTCCAAGCTATCCAGTCTCTGGTTCCTGGCTATCCTGGTAGTGTAGAGCATGGGTATCCTCTTCTGATGGAGCTCAAAATACACCAAATGTTGGTTGGGAATGCCCACATATTCTGAACTACCGTTGCCCCAATGCAGGAAGGACAGATTATAAGGCAAGTGTTTTAGGCTGGGTTGGTATTCAGGTTTCTCTTTACACAGCCTGCAGAATACCATCTAGAGCAAAAGGGATTAGAACATAGGGGTAAAGGCTCCATGAAAGCACCAGCTCAGCCTGTCTATGTTCCGTGAGCATGTGGATGTTTTCCTCTGAAATTGGGCCACACTGTCATCTTTCAGAGAATGATCTGTCCAAGGATCAGTCTTGGTTGCTTAGGGGTCTTCACAGAACCCCACTGGCCAACAACTCAACCAAATGTAATCCAGTTCCACAACTGGAAGCCTTATCTGGCTATAAAAGATGGCCAGTTCAAGCTCGGTATCCTCCATCACTAGAAGTCTTCACTAGGATCACTTTCATAGACCCTGAAAGTTCCCACTGCACTAGATTTCCACACAACTCTCAAATACCCTTCCCCTAATTCCAGCCTTCTCTCCTCACATTTTTCCCTTCATACCACTCCACCACACCAAATTTCTCCTACTCTTATCACCACTCATCCCAAGTCCACTCACAAAATTTAGTCTACTTCCACTACCCAAGGAGATCCATGTCCTCCACCCCAGAGCCCTCCTCTTTATCTAACCTCTCTGGGTCTTTGGATTATAGTTTATTTATCATTTACTTAACAGCTCACGTCCACTTATAAGTGAATAAATATATTTGTCTTTCTGTGTCTGGGTTACTTCACTCAGGATGATTATTTCTATTTGCCTGTGAATTTCATGATTTCTTTTTTTTTTAAACAGCTGAGTAATACTACAATGCATAAATGTACCATATTTTCTTTATCCATTTTTCAGTTGAGGGATATTAGGCTGTTTCCAGTTCCTGGCTATTATGAATAAAGCCACAATTAACATAGTTAAGCAAGTGTCCTTGTGGTGGAATGGAGTGTCCTTTGGGTATGTGACCAAGAATAGTATAGCTGAATCTTGAGGAAGATTCCAATTTTCTGAGGAACTACCATTTTCATTTCTGTCGTGGCTATACAAGTTTGCACTCCCATCAGCAATGGAGGAGTGTTCCATTTACTCCATATCCTCATCCACATGAGCTGTCATTTGTGTTGTTGATCTTAGCCATTCTGACAGGTGTAAAATGGAATCTCAAAGTAGTTTCATTAGCATTTCCCTGATGGCCAAGGGTGTTAAACATTTCATTTCAGGTTCCTCTAACAAAAATTCTCTGTTTATATCTATATCCCATTTTAATTGGATTATTTGGTTTTTTTATATCTAATTTCTTGAGTTCTTTAAATATTTTGTATATTAGACCTCTATCCAATTTGGAGTTGGTAAAAAATCTTTTCTGATTCTGTAGACTGTCGTTTTGTCTGATTGATGGCGTCCTTTGCCTTATAAAAGCTTTTCAGTGTCTTGAAGTCCCATTTATTCATTGTAAATCTTTAGTGTCTGCTACTATCAACATTCTATTCAGAATGTTGTCTTGCTGTGGATATTGCTCTATATAAATAAAATGCTGATTGGCCAGTAGCCAGACAGGAAGTATAGGCGGGACAAGAAGAGAGGAGAATTTTGGGAAGTGGAAGGCTGAGGCAGAGAGACGTTGCCAGCTGCCGCCATGAGTACCAACATGTAAGATACTGGTAAGCCACAAGCCATGTGGCAAGGTATAGATTTATAGAAATTGGTTAATTTAAGATATAAGAACTGGATAGCAAGAAGCCTGAGCCACATGGCCATACAGTTTGTAAGCAATATAAGTCTCTGTGTGTTTACTTGGTTGGGTCTGAGCGGCTGTGGGACTGGTAGGTGAGAGAGATTTGTCCTGACTGTGGGCCAGGCAGGACTGTAGAAAACTTCAGCTACATTGTCTCCTGTGCCAATGTATTCAGGACTGTTCCTCACTTTCTCTTCTATCAGGTTCAGTGTGTCTGACTTTATGTTGAAGTCTTTGATCCACCTTTGTTGGGCTTGAGTTTTGTGCAGCATGATAAATATGAATCTATTTGCATTCTTCTACTTGCAGAAATCCAGTTTGGCCAGCACCATTTGTTGAAGATGCGTTCTTTTTACTAATGTACATTTCTGGCTTCTTATCTCAAAAATGAGGTGTCCATAGGTGTGTGGATTTATATCTGGAACTTCAATTTGATTGCATTGATCAACATGTGTGTTTTTATGCCAATACCATGCTGTTTCTAGTACTATAACTCTGTAGTACAACTTGAAATCAGGGATGGTGATACCTCCAGCAGTCTTTTATATTTCACGATTGTTTCAGTAATCCTAGGTTTTTTTGTTTCAACATATGAAGTTGAGTTTTTCTCTCAAGGTCTGTAAAGAATTGTGTCAAAATTTGGATGGGGATTCTTTTGAATTTGTAGATTGCTTTTGGTAGCATGGCATTTTTACTATGTTAATACTAAGGATCCATGATCATGGGAGATCTTTCCATCTTCTGATGTCTTTTGAAAATTATTTCTTCAAAAACTTGGAGATTTTCTCATACAAGCTTTTTACTTGCTTGGTGACACTTACACCAAGATATTGTATATTATTTAAGGACATTATGAAAAGTTTTGTTTCCCTGATTTCTTTCTCAGCCATTTGTTATTTGTACATAGGAGGGTACTGGGTTTTTTGTTTGTTTTTGTTTTTTGTTTTTTAATTACTTTTGTATATAATCTCTTTGCTGAAAGTACTTAACAGTTGTAGGAGCTCTCCCTTGTAGAATTTTTTGGTTCACTTATGCATACTATCATATCATCTGAAAATAACAGTGTTTTGACTTCTTTCTTTCTAATTTATAACCCCTTGATCTCCTTTGTAGATGTAATGGTATTATTAAATAAGAAACACAAAGCCAAATGCAGAGTTAAAAGCCCAAGAGGTCAGAGCAGTAGCTAAGAGCTGAGACTAAAATCACCTTCTTACCACCTGTTGCCACTGCCATCCTTCCCCTGAGAAAGAGACCTACTTCCTGTGTGTCTGTCTTTTTATTGACTTTCTGTTGTGCCTTCTCATTGGTTGTAAACCCAACCACATGAGCTCCTCGTCACTGCCTCTCTAAACAGATCTCCAGGTCTCTATGGTTGGTATTGAGATTAAAGGCGTGTGTCTCCAAACTGGCTATGTCCTTGAACACACAGACTCTGCCTGCCATGTGATCAGATTAAGGGCATGTGCTACCACTGCCAGACTTCTGCTATGGCTTGCTATTAGCTCTGACCCCCCGGGCAACTTTATTTATTATCATACAAATAAAATCACATTTCAGCACAAATAAAAGATCACCATACTCTTTCAGTTGTCTCATTGCTTTAGCTAAACATTTAAGTCCTGTATTGAGTAAATATGGAGATAGTGGATAACCTTGTCTTGTTCCTGATTTCAACGGAATTGTTTTGAACTTCTCTCCTTTAATTTGATGTTGGCTATAAGCTTGCCATAAATTGCCTTTATTATGTTTAGAGTATCCTTCCTCTCTCCAAGATTTTTATCATGAGGGTGTGGCAGATTATGTCAAAGGTTTTTGGGGTACCTAAGGAGATGATAATGTCTTTGTGTGTTTGTCATCTTTTGGTTTTTCTATATGGTGGACTACATTTAGTGATATTCCTATGCTGATTCATCTCTGCATGCCGGGGATGAAGCCTACTTGATCATGGTAGATGATATTTTTGTTGTATTCTTGAATTTGGTTAGCAAGTATTTTGTTGAGTATATTTACATGTATGTTCATGAGAATAATTGGTTTGTAATTCTCTTTCTTTTCAAGTGTTTGCATGGTTTGGTTTTCAGGATGACTATGGCTTCTTAAAACAAATTGGGTGAAGTTCCTTCTGTTTCTATTTTGTGGAATAATTTGTGAAGTGCTGGCATTAACTGTTCTTCAATGTATGGCAGAATTCTATGCTAAAACCATCTGTCCCTGGGCTTTTTATGGTTAGGAGATTTTAATGACTGCTTCTATTTCCCTAAGGGTTATAGGGCTATTTAAATTGTTTATTTCATCTTGATTTAATTTTGGTAAATGGTGCCTATTGAGAAAATTGTCTACTTTTCAATTTTTCAGTTTGGTAGAGTATAGGTTTTTAAAGTGTATCCTTACGTTGCTCTGGATTTCCTTTGTGCCTGTTGTTATGTTCCCCTGTCTTAGTAATTTGAGTATTCTTCCTCCATCTTTTAGTTAGTTTGGATAAGGGATTGTCTAAATTTTTGATTTAAAAAAAAAGTCTTTGTTTCATTGATTCTTTGTTTCTTTTATTGATTTCAACCCTCAGTTTTATTATTTCTTGCCATATACTCCTTTTGATATGCTTATTTCTTTCAGTTCTAGGGATTTCTGGAGTGGTTTTAAGTTGGTAGTGTGAAATCGTTTGTTTTTTTTTTTTCCCTTAATTTTATCACTTAGTACTATGAACTTTCCTCGAAAATTGCTTTCATTGTGTCCCATAAGCTTGGGTATGTTGTGTATTCATTTTCCATGAATTCTAGAAAGTCTCTATTTTTTTTCTTTAAATTTGTTTCATTCAGGACAGTTATTTTGTTTCCATGAGTTTGCAAGCTTTTTGTTGTTGTAAATATCCAGCTTTAATCCATGGTGGTATGATAGGATGCAAGAAGATATTCCAATTTTCATGTATCTATTGAGATTTTCTTTATGTCTAAGCATGTGGTCAATTTTGTAAAAGGTCTGTGAGGTGCTGAGAAAAGGGTATTTTTTTTTTTGAGTCTGGATGGAATGTTTTGTTAATATTTGTTAGGTTCTTTTGGTTTATAACTTCAGCTCCAGCATTTCTCTGTTTAGTTTTTGCCTGGATGACCTGTCCTTTGATGAGAGTATGTAACTGAAGTCTCCCCTTATCAGTGTTTTAGGCTCAATGTGTGATTTAAGTGGTTAGCAGTAGTGCTTTTTTACAAGAATGTATGCTATTGTGTTTGGGGCATAGATGTTAAAAACTGAAATGTTATCTTGGTGGATTTTTGCTTTCATGAGTATGTAGTGTCTTTCCCCATCTCTTTTTATATTCTTGATATATCCATCTAAATATCTTATGTATTTTAATAGTGCTTGAATAATTTATTAATTAATACATTTTATCATATATTGTTGATAATATTCATTGGTCATTTAAGTGAGTCACAAATACCTAAGTTCAATGTTGACCTATCACTGTGCAAATATGTTTGGTTCAGATTTTCATATCATTTTAATATATATTATAATATATATTTATATATTATATTTATATTTTATATTATATTATATATTTATATTATATATATTATATTATATAATATTTATATATTATAATATATCTTAATATATTATAAAGATTGTACTTGTGTTTTACTTTTTAATTTTCATAACTTCAAAACTTTTTTTTTTTTTTTTTTTTAAGGGTCATTTTTTTTTTGAATTTATTTTATTTTATTTTACAATATAATTCAACTTTACATATCAGCCATAAATTCCCCCTTTCTCCCTCCTCCCGTCCCGCCCCCCTCCCCCCGGCCCGCCCCCCTCCCCCCGGCCCACCCCCCATTTCCATCTCCTCAAGGGCATAGACTCCCCCGGGGATTGAGATCAACCTGGTGGAGTCAGCCCAGGCAGGTCTAGTTCCCTCCTCCCAGGCTGAGCCTAGGGTCTCTACTAAGACCCAGGTTTCAAACAGTCAATTCATGTACTGAGCACAGGGCCCGGTTCAAATGTCTGTATGCCTCTTAAACAGATCAAGCCAATCAACTGTCTCATCCATTCAAAGGGCCTGATCCAGTTGGGGGCCCCTCAGCCATTGGTTCACAGTTCATGTGTTTCTATTCGTTTGGCCATTTGTCCCTGTATTCCATCCATCCCTGGTCCCAACAACTCTTGATCACATAAACCCTCCTCCTTCTTGCCTATTGGACTCCCGGAGCTCCACCCAGGGCCTGACCGTGGATATCTGCATCTAGTTCCCTCTGTTACTGGATGGGGTTTCTAGCACGACAATTAGGGTGTTTGGCCATCTTATCACCAGGGTAGGTCAAATCGGGCTATTTCTCGACTATTGCCAGCAGTTTATTGTGGGGGCATCTTTGTGGATTTCTGTGGGCCTCTCCAGCACTTTGCTTCTTCTTATTCTCATGTGGTCTTCATTTACCATGAACATTCCTTGTGTTCCCTCTCTGTTCTTGATCCATTTGGGATCTCCTGCTTCCCCAAGTTCTCTTTCTCTCGCCCCTTGCTCCCACCCACAAGCAATTGCTAATTTATTATTTCTTAGAGCCATCAACTAATTCTTTTGTCTTTTATCTCAATATTTAATATCAATCAATGGAAAACAAAGTCTCCCATGAATTTTATTTTAGCTGGTTTTGTTGGTACCTAAAGAAATCAAAAGACGAATATGTAGTAAGAATTGGGGCATCTATTTTCATATGCTATTTTCTGACTCCTTCCTGCCAAACCTCTTCTTCAACTTTCTTCAAACTTGGTGACTGGCCTTCCAGATTTGCAGTACATAGAATTTAGAGATTGAATTATTTTTTCTCTACTAATATTCACTTGTATTTTGGTCCAGTATTCAAGATACCCTCTCTAACTGTAGAACTCCATACTAGTACCAATTCCATTTTCTTTCTTAGCTTTGTGAAAATATCATATTTTCCTGCATGTTGGCTTCCATCATTACCATTGGTTTCTATCTTGTCAGATACTCTTCTCTGGCGGATTTCAGAAGATTATGTCTTTGATTTTCTGCTTTTGTGATTTTTTTCTTTACTTGTTTTCCTTATTATTCATGCTATTTGAGGTCCATTAAGTCTCATGACTTCCTAAGTTGAAAATATTTCTGCAGCATCTGATAATTTTTATTTTGGTGGGTTCCTTTGATATTTCCTGGCCTCACTGAGTTTCCTTATGAAATTCCAATTTGATAAATTACTTCTGCTGGAAAATGTCTATTGTACCTCCTCTAAGCATTTAGTTTAGTTGACTTTTTCTATTTTTCCTATCAGATAATTTTTATAGATTTGCTTTCCAGGACATTGACCTTTTGTTTGGGTATTTCCATATGATACTAAAGTCATCCAGAGAATATTCTTTCCATTTCCTCTTCTACTTCTTAAATTTCAATTTGGTACTTTTAAATAGGTTTTATTTCTCTGTTGAGATTTCCCATATGTTCACTCATTATGACCATCCTTTTTTCTTAAGTCCTTGAACATATTTATAATAGATGTTTAAAATTCCTGTCGGCTAATTTCAACATCTGGATAATTTGGGCATCTGTTTATATTGGCTCCTCATTTCTTTTTGATTATGGGTTGGTTATATTTAGCCTCTTTTATACAAATGTTGTGTTTTAGGTCCCATATTGTGGATAATATATTATAGTAAGTTATAAAACAAATTCTCTTGTGATAAATTATGTGCAGTTTTTAAAATAAGCAGTTAAGTAATTTGGGAATTTTGTGCTCAGCCATGGAATTTTATTCTTTGTAACAATGTATTTTTTCATTTTTTATAATACTTTGAATGTAGCTTTTATTCCAAAATATAGGTTTGTAAACTAGGTCCAGATAGTAAAATCCAGCAGATGACTTTGCATAGTTCAAGGTTGAGATCTTTTTTCTCATTGAAAAAGCTTTGAAAAATAGTATATGACTTCTGGAGACAAACATGTATACTATATGGTTCTCTATAAGAAAATACCAATTTAAAAATTTTAATCTATGGAATATTTCTTTCCTTATTATGAATGACTCGATCTCTGTCTTATCTTAATGCCTGGGGACTCAGCAAGCCTCCTTCATCTAATCAACTGAATTGCAAAGTTCCATAGAAATGTGTGACTGTTCTCTTTTGCTCTCAGTAGTATAGTGGCTGTTCTGTGCTAGACCTTGTGAGTCTCATCCAGTGTGTATAAATTCCTCTCTACTGAGTATTTTAGGGTCACATTTCTATCTTTTATTCCTAGTGCATATATACTTCTTCAGTCCCTGGTCTTTAAGCTCATCTGAACTGAAATCTCTGTCTTCTCAGCTCATCAAGATAACTACTCTGTGACTAGCCTTCCCCACTCTAATGGAGTATTATCCAGCTACATTTGATTGCTGAACTGAGGATACAGTCCTGCATCACCTTACTTCCCAACCACTTGGGGTATTTACTAGGTAATGTGCTCAATGTACATTATTTAGAGTAGTAAGGGAAATTTGTTACCAATTAACAAAGCTGTAGATAAAGGGTTTGACACATTCTAAAACCCCTAATGAATGCCTGAAACTGAAATTAGAGACTGACTATGTTAAGTTTTGCTGCAATGACAAATACCGGCAAGAAACAACTTAAAGAAGGATATAGTTACTTGTGCTCATGTTTCCAGGGATTCCAACCTGTGTTCAGCTGATTCTGTTATTTTGCCATTGTGATGAGGCTAAATGCCATGACACATGGGGGTGATGGAATATGTTGACTCAAATTCAGATGTCTCAATAGCCTGATTTTCAACATGTGAGCTCTTGAGCAAAATACTCATATGTTAACAAAACATGGTTTTAAGCCATTTTGTGTTGCTCTCATAGAATACCTAGGGGCAAATCATGTATAAGTAAAGGAGATTTATTTACCTCACATTTCAAGAGCATGTTACTTGCCTTAGCTTCACATTTGGGCCTTATGTCAGATTGTATTGAATGGTATAAAGATATAACCAAAAAGAAAGTGACAAAAAGAGTCAGAGAGCAAAAATGCATGATGAGAAAACAAAAGGATGAATGAACTAGTGAGGCCTAATTCACTCTGTGACAACCTTTTCTCCAATTGTGTCAGGGAAGAATGCATTCCCATTTTGCAACACTCACACCCATAGGAAAAACAATTAACCTCTTAAGAGCCTAATCACCATCTCTTGGTTGTGCCACATGAAGACTGGTAAATAGGTGCCCAAGTCTCTAGCACAAGCAACTTGGGAGGCCTAACAATATCTAAAACTGGCAGAATTGAATCATATACCTGTACATTCATCTACACATAACTATAATAAAATTTCATTTATAAATTACACACAGTAATAGATTATCACTAACTAATTAAGGAAACAGAAAACTAAAGAAATATACTCTATCAAACATAATTTGCATATATAATCACAATATACTGTATCAAGCACAATGTGCCCCTTTCTCCATTCTCTCTCTTTCTCTCTCTCTCTCTCTCTCTCTCTCTCTCTCTATATATATATATATATATATATATATATATATGTGTGTGTGTGTGTGTGTGTGTGTGTGTGTGTATGTGTATGTTATATGTGATATATATCATATATATGATATTTGGGGATCTCAGAGAGCTAAAATTATCTAAAATTTTAAATATTCTCACATATCAGAAGACACTTTTGTGCTGTATATTATGGTTAAAAACAAATATCCTCCATGGACTTCATGAATCGCCTCTCTTACACCACTCTTGGGTTCATTACTTCTTATTACTTTGCTCTTATGACATATCAATGCATTTCAACATGAGCAACTCTTTTGCTTGGCTTAAATACTGCCTCTCATCCTCCTGAAATAATTGTTTTTATATCCAAGATAAAAAAAAAATCAGTACTCCAAGAGACTGTCATCAAACATTGTACCAGAATCAGCTTGATTAGTCACTATACCACTCAGACCGTTTCTATTATGTTCAGCGTCACATTGTGTGCATAACACTTGAAGCTGATATTGGTATTTGCTTTACTGGTCTACTTGTTTGTTTTTTACCTCTCTCATGCCATGAGTGTAGTCTTCACTTAATCAAGGTATTAAACTTGTTTAATAATAAATCTATATATCAAATTCAGTGCTCAAAACAGTGATAGAAATTGAAATCACAATAAGACTTAACACTAAAATATTGCTTGTAATTTACCAGGTAAGAACCACATGTGCTTTTATATGTGGTGGCTTATAATTCTCACAAGAACTCTACCAAGAAGATAAAATTGTATCTTCTATTTAATTATGAAAAGGCTGAGGAACAAATAGGTTATTATTATAGAGACACAAAATGTCAAATTATAAAATTATAAATTCCAAGCACATGGAAAACACTTAAAATTATGTGTGTAAGCATCCCAAAATGATCTTACTAAGTATATTTTGGGTAAGGAATTGTCATATTTGTATGTATTTAAAATGAGTGTATGGAAAACCCTTGTAAGCAAATTTAAAAAATTCAAAATTTTTTAATGATACTATTTGGAAGACATCATAGATAAGATTCTGTAATATGCATTTATGCTGTATATTGGTGATGGAATTTGTACATACCAGAATCAGACATAACATCTCTGAATCTATCTGCTGAAACCAAATCAGGGTTGGCAAACTAAGATCTATGGGACTAAATTGACTTGTATCTTTTAATAAATTTCATTAAAAACACAGTTACATACATATTTACATAATACTTATGGATTCTTATGTGCTAAAGTTGAACAGTTGAAAAAATAAATTTCATAGTCCACAAAGCATCACTAGTACACTATAGACACATCAATCAAAAAAAATGCTGACCATTGAAGACCAGGGCGATCACTAATATTATCACACATTGCTCCTACATATTCAAGTAAGAGCAAACCTTCATAGAATACTTCCTTAAAAATTCAAAATAAGTAGAAACATTATCAGTCCCCACAAAAAATCCTATCAAATCTATACTATTATTATGATTAAATAGTTATAAATGGTTACAATAACAGCTTGTTTGTGTAGGTCAACCTGGAAAGAATGATTTCAACTATTGATCAAATTAGTAAAATAAAGCAATAGTGCTGCCCTATCTGGGTTTGAATCTAAGATTCTGCAGCTACTTCTGACATGCTTCTGTAAACAAATTTCTTTTGTTTATTGTTTCAATTAATGTGTTTTGAATATTTCCTACATAAGTACTATACTTACATAATTTCCAATTCTCCATGTCCTCTCAACTCACTCCACACTCCCCACCGCCACTTCACCTCAGATTTGTCCGTTCTTTAATTTTTGTTATAACCTGCTGAGTCCATTTTGAATTTTGTGCAGGGCTTGTGTTTAGAGATGATTGATCATGTTTGGGTATTCTATCAGCTAGCTAATCCCTAGGGAAGACTGACTCTTTTCAGTCTTTAGTAACCTATACTTTTTAATCTAGCGATGGGACCTCATGAGATTTGCTCCGTTCATGTTGACATGTCAACTGGTGTTTTCATTATACAGGTCTTGGTTGTTTTGTTGTTGTTGTGTTTGTTTGTTTGTTTGTTTGTTTGAGACAGGGTTTCTCTGTGTAGCTTTGCACCTTTCCTGGAACTCACTCTGTAGCCCAGGCTGGCCTCAAACTCACAGAGATCCACCGGCCTCTGTCTCCTGAGTGCTGGGAATAAAGATGTGCTTCATCACCACCCAGCTGTTTTTTTATGACATTACTGTTGAGATTTCATGGATAGAACTACCCTATCATACTTAAAAGATACTACCTTGCTTCAAATGTCTTGGTCCTCAGGCTTTTAAATTTTTTTCAAACTCCTTTGATATTTCTGAACCTTAGGTATAGGGGTTATATTGTGGCTGTATCAGTTGGCACTGGACAACCATGGTCAGTTTTTCCTTGCATTTCAAACAGTTATAGACTTATGTCATTGTCTCTGATACAAAAGGAATTTCTGATGAGGACAAAAATTTCACTCTTCTGTGAGTATATGGATAAGTACTTGAAATGCAGTTAGAAATTACAAATTGTTTAGAAAAGTAACAATAGTAGATTCTTGTCTATGGTTCATGACTATACCTATGACTGATAATCGGCTAGATTTATAATAACAGGAATGAATTCTCTCCTGCTAAGCAAGACTTAAGTCAAATTAGATGAATGTTGGTTTCCCCAAATATATAAGTACCACTACTGAGCCACTGAGGATAGCTTGCCATGCTGGTCATAATTGTGGTTTGTGGGCTTTACAGCAATGAAGCAATGAAGTCTTCACTTTAAGTTCTGAATGGCAACCAAGGACATATACTATTTTCAGAGTCTTTTGAATTCCCCTGACCCAGGCTTTATTTAAAGGGTCTATGCTTCCTGGAGGGAACATTACCACCTCAAATGGAATAACTTCATTATACATATGCATACACACATATGTATGTAGAGTATGTGCACTTAAGTAAACACAAATTGACAGGTTTCCTTATGGCTTTTAAACACATCCTACATTTCAAGGTTGTTTGACAATAAATAAATGAATTAAAGATTTATAAATATAATTTTAAGTCAAAAATGTTTATCTAAATAATTAGCATTACAGTCAATGCACATACTTCTAGAGATTTTTTTCCTTTATACCACAAATTCTTCTAAATTCTTTTATAAGTTCTAAATTTTTAAACATTTCAAGTTGCTTGACTTTCCAAAGTTGTTTTCCATAACATAGATGTGGGAATACAATAAGCAGAATTCAAACTTTGCTCTACCTTAGCTTCAATTATTTATTAAATATCAAAGATATTTAAACATGCACATAATTTTCAAGTTAATTGTTTTCTACTGTCATTTTAAATATATATATATATATATCATTAAAACATTACAGTGTTTATATTTTCCTCAGAATTAGTCAAAGATTCCTTTTATGATTAGCAAATGCTGTAAGTTCAAGGTAATTCTAAGCCTCAAATTGCGTTTAAAATGAACAGAATATTTGCCCATTTAGTCACATTTACCCATGGGATGTTTCTCTATTAAGAAGTCGCCTATGCTTTCTCAGCATGCAAATAATAGACAATATGTAAATTAAGCTACAGAGTCCTACTTCATCTGTTTGCCATGCAGACAAAGACTGATCTTAGCAAAATGCCATGCTGATCTCTAAATTCAGTGATTTCTTTTATATCTATAATTCACCTTAAATTACATGCTAATGTCCTCATAAATATTTCAAAACCTGTCATTAATACAAAGGAATATTGTTCTGTGTTCAAAATTGCATCATTATTAACTGGTTGCATCTTAGACATGTTCTTTATATTGTGAAGATAAGCAACATTTTCTGCAAATATTTGAGAAAAGAGATTGATAAAGATTTAGCAAGCTTCCAATGCATTAAAATTGAGACAAATCTTGTAAGAAAAGAAAAGTAGCATGATATTTTCTTTGGTCTTTTTCATATGCAATACTACATTATATGTCACAGACATAAATCATCTATCATTACTGTTATGACATTAAAATGGACTGTCACATGACTAAATATAACAAAATTTTAATTTAAAACTAGACTATACTAAACACAAAACAAAACAATATATAAAACTTATTACAAAATGGATAATTCTACAGTGCCATTTGTGAAGATAACAAATTATGAGTAAATATGATTGGTTTAGAATATGATTTCTCTGAAGTTATATACAATAGGTTGTATATGAATCCATTTTCTTTTAAGAAAACAAATATTTAGTTATTCAATCAATCATTGCTTATTTTCTGTAAGTAAAACAAAAAAAATGATGGAAACATGGATGTTTGCTTTATAAATCTATCACTGCAGTTAAGAATAAATACAAGAAAGAAAATCTACACAGAACTCAATTCTTAATCAGTAACAGCACACTCTCCTTTGCACAGTTACAGAGCATGAACAAGTCAGTCAGTGTTGTATATTGAGTACCTTCTAGCTTTAGCAACTTTCTCAGGATCTTAGCACAAATCCATCCTGGTAAAATGGGAAGCATGACTCTGAGTCTATCATTCACATGATCATTGCTGAGAATAAGTCAACATCACAGCTTAAATGTAGATTTAGCAATAGATTGAAATAAAGGCAATGATGTTGCTGCCTTAGTCTTGTCTTCTTCCTATCCTGATTACCAAGACTTAACTTTCACGAACAGTAATTTTCATGAACTCTTTTCAGCCCTGTTAGAGAGATGACTTACGATGCTATACAATGAGGCTTCATGTAATTTCTTATTGTGGGTAATAAAGAAAAAATTTTGACTTTATTCTATTGAGTAGTGAATTATTTCCAATTCACTTATAAATATACCTCTGTCCTTTAGAGTATAAATATGTAAATAATATGACAACTTAAAACCTTTACCAAACCTGAAAGTTTGATGATTTAATTTTGAATGTGTTATGGAGACAAAGCAACCAAATGATGATTTTAAATCTCTCATACTCATATAAACTCTTGTAAATCACTGCACAATTCTAACTTGAATATTGAAAGAATGGATATGAGTTTATAAATCTTTCACTATCTTATGCTTAAGAGAAATTTTTAAAAATGAGCATAAGTTGTTCTGAAACTTAGGAAAAATATATTTTATTTCTGCTAGCTAGTGCAATTGATTTACAGTTAATTATGATTATCATTACAAGTCAGTCTTTCTTTTGTTTTGTTCGTATAACACTAGACAAACAATGAAAGATGTGATAATTCTCAATACAGTGTTGACATGATATGGGAATTTTAGGGTACATATTTATTACATAATGTTTTAAAATATATTTTAGGGAAGAGACATTTCTAATACTTTGTAGTGGCCTGAATGAGAAATGTTCCCCATAGACTCAAATTTTTTAACACATGGTCTGAACTGGTGGCCTGTTAGGCAGATGGTACAGCATTGATAGAAGACATAAGTAATTGGAGCAGGTTCTGAAATTTCATAGTTTCACCTCACTTAATAGGTTTTGTTGTTGTTGGTTTGGTCTTTGTTTTGTTTTGTGCTTGTGCTTGAAGATATCAACCCTCAGCTTCCTGCTCCTGCCACTGTGCCTCCCCACTATAATGGACTCTTATTCCTTTGGAATCCAAACCCCAAATAATCCCTTTCTTCTTAAAGTTGCCTTGGCCACTGTGTTTCATCATAATAGAAAAATAGCTAACAAAAATTTTAAAAATTTGTTTGACATCACCAAACTTAAAATCAATTGTAGACCATAAGTTTTTCATTTTATAGGCTGTAAAAAATTGATCTGTAAGTAAAATAGCCATAAAACTATGACACAAACAATGGGAAATTTCTAGGCTTAGGTTTAGCTTATTATTTCTGACTATTTTTCCATAATTCACTAATTAACTTAAATATACTTTACTGAAACAGAATGTTTTAATATTCTTTGACTTTATGACGGGAGCCATAAGCCTAAGCGACCCTTGACACACATGCTGCCATATTTAGGCTTCTTTCCTCTTTTCTTAGATCTAGGCCTTGCTTAAGTCTCCATAGCACCAGAACCTCTTCTCACAGATACCAGAACCTCTTCTCAGATATCAGGTGAATGAGCTGCAGTTAAGCAATTAGGCAGTTAGACAAGGGTAGATAGATAACCTTCAGAGCAACATTTCCTGCTGGCCGAACAGCCCATAATTAAGTCCCTTCCTGCTTGCAACCCCCATAATTAAGTCCCTTCCTGCTTGCAACCTCCATAATTAAGTCCCTTCCTGCTTGCAACCCCCTTTGCCTACCTATATAGAGAGAAAAATAAAATTTTGGAGCTTGATCAGATGTCCTGTCTTGCTCTCATTCTTTGTGTCTCTCGTCCCTCTCATTCGCCAGCCCTTCCTTTAGGTCCCCGTCGAAGACCCTGCTGGCCAGAGCAACTTTACACATGTGCTAATCAAGATACAAAGGTTGTCATAAAATAAAATGGATCAGTTTATTGACTGTCCAGGCTTCTACATGTTGAAAATGTACCTGATTCCCATCATCTAAGAAACTGACATACTTTCTAGGTAAGAACTTGAGCTACTCACTTCCCTTGGAGTTTCTAAGTGAGTGATAGCTAAATAAACTAACTATACATTCAGGTACAATTCAATGGTAGAAATCTACTAATGATAGAATCCATCTTAGCAATATCTAGGGAGTATTTCCCTGTGGTGGTATTATGTTCCCCAAAATATTGTGCATCCTAATAAACTTATCTGGGGTCAGGGCACAGAACAGCCACTAGATACAGAGGCTAGAAAATGGTGGCACTCACACGTTTTATCCTAGCATTCCAGAGGCAGAAATCCCTCTGGATCTCTGTGAGTTCAAGGCCACATTGGAAACAGCCAGGCATGGAGACACATGCCTTTAATCCCAAGAAGTCAGCTTTTAATCCCAGGGAGTGATGGCAGAAAGCAGAAAGATAAATAAGGCGTGAAGAACAGAAACTAGAAGCATTTGGCTGGTTAAGCTTTTAGGCTTTTGAGTAGCAGTTCAGCTGAGATTCATTCTGGATGAGGACTCAGAGGCTTCCAGTCTGAGGAAACAGGATCAGCTGAGGAATTGGCAAGGTGAGGTGGCTGTGGCCTGTTCTGCTTCTCTGATCTTCCAGCGTTCACCCCAATACCTGGCCCCAAATACCTGGGTTTGTTTTTATTAATATGAACTTTTAAGATTCCTGCTACATTTCCCTTTCCATATTATCATCTTGATAGATGCATCAAGAATTGCATAAAAGCTGGGGGTGTTGGTGGCACATGCCTTTAATCCCAGCACTTAAGAGGCAGAGGTAGGTAGATCTCTGTGTGTTAGAGGCCAGCCTTATCTACAGAGTGAGCTCCAGAACAGCCAGAACTGATCCACGGAGAAACTCTGCCTCAAAAACCCAAAAAGAATTGGATATAATTAAATTTCTTGTTGTATTTTTAATATTCTAAAAAAAGAATAAGGTAAAATTTTCTTCTAAACACAATATACATGGGTCTACGTACAAACATACAAACACTTTTAAACACACACACACAGAGACACACATATATATGCACATATACTCACACATATTTAAGTTTGAATGCTAGTATTTATAGTTGTTTTGGAATGGTATTAGAGTAGTAGTGATTGAAAGTCTTTGGAATGAATAAATACTAATATTGCTATGTACATAACACTGAAATACTACCATCGTTGTCTGATAAAAGTTGGTATCCTGATAACAGGAAGGAGGTACTGCTGTGATGGTCTCTATCTATTACCATCAAAGGGCAGCAAATAAAATGAAAAAAGTAAGTAGGTGAATACACAACTTAATTATAACGTGAATGCAAAATTCTGTGTGACTTTGTACATTGTTTGGCATATTTTAGGTATGCAAAACCCTTAATCAAACAAGAGTATAAGAGTTGTAATTTATTTGAGTTTTAAATATTTAAACAACTGAGACCTAAAATAAATTGTGTTTTGGCATCCACATCATAAACTGAATTGTGAAAATCAGCTAACATTGAATATAGGAATTTGAATCATTGCTTTTATACTTTTAAAGTGTTTGAAAGAATTGTATTAGAATTACAAGAAATGGTTAAGGCATATCTGCATGTTTTTTAAGGTATTATTAATTCAATATATGCCATTTCACCTGCTAAGACAGCTGCCATGTTTAATTCAAAAGAATATAGCAGAGCTCAATGCATAAAGCGTCTTTCAAAAAGGGAATTAGTTAACATGCAAATGACATTAACATACAAGTTATACATTTGTATAAGTGTTGATAAAAATGTTGATCACATTCTCTCTCTCTCTCTCTCTCTCTCTCTCTCTCTCTCTCTCTCTCTCAAAGCTAAATGTCTCATATTTCATTCACAGAATGAATTTTTATTTAAATATCTATTTAAGTCAGCTGCACACTGGGAAATTTTCAGTGCACCATGGTGGTCCATTAACTTTGATATAAATTATTTTATAGCCCTTCATTGACTAAGAGTTACTGGTGACACTGAGATGCCATCAATAATGACTACACATAGCATTTTGTAGATTGCACTCTAAATACATTGATCAGCCAGGAAGGCAACACTGGTGTTTCTTTTTTACTAGCTGGTTAAATAAATATCTTATGCTATTTACAGACTGTGCATTAGCCTAAATAGTCACTGGAGGTCAGCATTGCTTCAGTCACACCTCTTTGTTAGTATTATTTTTGACTAGCAAATTTATAACTTTTAAGGATTGCCAAAATTAAGTGGTTGGAATGCATAATCTCAGTAGCACAGAAAAAATATATATGACAAAACAAGAGTGTCTCATTGAAGGTGATTATTTAAAGATAGACATAAATTAGATACACTACATGGGATTTGAGACAAAAGGTTTATGATAAAAAAAATTGATCATGGATGACAGTTAGGGCATTCACCAATCTGATCACCATGGTAGGCCAGCTCAGGCACCCCACCACCACCACCACTGCTAGTAGTCTAACCTGAGGTCACCCTTGTGGATTTTTGGGAACTTCCCTTGAACCAGGTTTCTCCTCATGATGTCTCCCTCTATCAAGGTATCTCCCTCACTGCTCTCCCACTCTGCCCCTGTTCCAGCTCTACCATCCCATTCCCCCATGCTCCCATCCCCACTGAGGGATAACCCATTGAGGTTATCAGTATGTACAAAACTCAAGTCCAAGTGGATCA
The DNA here is from genome assembly GCA_902168425.1 of Peromyscus attwateri. Classification (NCBI taxonomy): domain Eukaryota; kingdom Metazoa; phylum Chordata; class Mammalia; order Rodentia; family Cricetidae; genus Peromyscus; species Peromyscus attwateri. The sequence continues at coordinate 6,993 of CABHPP010110985.1, read as the reverse complement.
AAGACCTCAACATAAATCCAGTTATACTGAACCTGATAGAAGACAAAGAAGTTGCCTTGAACGCATTGGCACAGGAGACCACTTTTTAAATATAATACCAGTAGCACACCCCCAGGTTTGTTTACTCAGGAGATATCATCTATTTCCACTTCCCAGGACAATCCATGCCTCCCTCCTAGGGTCCTCCTTGTTACCTAGCTCCTCTGTAGCTGTGGGTTGTAGTCTGGTTATCCTTTGCTTTATATCTAATATCTACTTATGAGAGTACATACCATGTTTGTCTTTTTGAGTCTGGGTTATCTCACTTAGGATGACATTTTCTAGTTCCATCCATTTGCTTGCAAATTTCATGATGTCATTGTTTTGGTTTTGGTTTTGGTTTTTACTGCTGAGTAGTACTCCATTGTGTGTATATACCACATTTCATTATCCATTCTTTGGTTGATGGGGCATCTAGGTTGTTTCCAGATTCTGGTGTTATGCCCAGATCACGGGGACCCCCAAAAGACCACCACAGAGACCAAATCCCACATGTAAAAGCAAAGAGTCTTTATTTCAAGCTCAGAGCTTGGTCCCTCTGTCTGTCTGACACAGTGGTGAGAGCAGAGAGCCCTGAGCTCAGGTGGAGCAGAGTTTTTATCCTAGCAGAGGTTGGGGTGAGGGGATTTCCAGGGTCCAGGACCCTGATTGGCTGACAATTGTCTCGGGTTATCTGTAAAACAAAAAATAGGTGTGTGCTAGACTAAAGGCCACCTTATCTAATGGTTGGAATGTTTGGGATCTCAGGTACTTCCTCACTCCTGGGTGGATCCCTGGGTGGTATCAGCTTAAGGCTTTTCCTGGGTCTGGGTGTTGCCTGTCAGTAAGCCTTTCACAGAAGCTGTGTCTAGGCCCCTAAGCCTGTCATGGCTGCTGTGTGGTCAAGCTGTTTTGGGGCCCTCCACACTGGCTATTATGAGTAATGCTGCTATAACATAGTTGAGCAAGTGTCCTTGTGGTATGCTTGAACATTCCTTGGGTATACGCCCAAGAATAGTATCACTGGGTCTTGAGGTAGATTGATTTCCAGTTTTCTGAGAAACTGTCATACTGATTTCTAAAGTGGCTGTACAAGTTTACACTCCAAACAACAGTGGATAAGTGTTCCCTTTGCTACACATCCTCTCCAACAAAAGCTGTTATCAGTTTTTGATCATAGCCATTCTGACAGGTGTAAGATGGTATCTCAGAGTCATTTTGATTTGCATTTCCCTGATGATTAAAGATATTGAGCAATTACTTGATTATCTTTCAGTCATTTGGGATTCTTCTGTTGAGAATTCTCTGTTTAGCTCTGTAGCCTATTTTTTAAATTGTATTGTTTGGTATTTTGATGTCTATTTCTTGAGTTCTTTGTATATTTTGGAGATCAGTCCTCTGTTAGATGTAGGGTTGGTGAAAATATTTTCCCATTCTGTAGGCTATCATTTTGTCTTATTTACTGTGTCCTTTGTCTTACAGAAGCTTCTCAGTTTCAGGTCCCATTTATTAATTGTTGCTCTCAGTGTCTGTGCTACTGGTCTTATATTTAAAAAGTGATCTCCTGTGCCAATGCGTTCAAGACTACTCCCTACTTTCTCTTCTATCAGGTTCAGTGTAACTGGATTTATGTTGAGGTCTTTGATCCACTTGCACTTGAGTTTTATGCATGCCCATGCCAATAGATAAAGATCTATTTGCAATCTTTTATGTGTTGACATCCAGTTATGCCAGCATCATTTGTTGAAGATGCTTTCTTTTTTCCATTGTGTGGTCTTGGCTTCTTTGTCAAAAATCAGGTGTTCATAGATGTGCAGATTAATGTCATGATCTTCAGTTTTCAATTCCATTGGTCCACATGTTGATTTTTATGCCAATACCAAGATGTTTTTAATACTATAGCTGGGATCCAGAAGTCCAGTATGAGTAAGGGGCATCAAGACCATGATGGAGAAATTTATAGATACAACTGAACCAAGCCAGTGAGAACTCATGAACTTTGGACCAACAGCTGTGGAGCCTGCACAGGACTGGACTGGGCCCTCTGCATGGATGAGACAGTTGTGTAGCTTTGTCTTTTTGAGAGGCCCCTGACAGTGGAAATAGGATCTATCCCTGGTGCATGAGATGGTTTTTTGGAGCCCATTGCTTATGGTGGGACACCTTGCACAGCCTTGATGCAGAGGAAAGGGCTTGGACCTGCCTCAGCTTAGTGTGCCAGGCTTTGCTAACTCCCCATGGGGGGCCATACCTTTTTGGAGAAGGGGATGGGGGATGGGCTGGTGGGGAAGGCTGGGGGAAGCAGGAGGAGGGATGAGGTGAGATCTGTGATTGGTATGTGGAGTGAATGAAAAATTTCTTAATAAAAAAAAGGCTCATTATTGTTGCTCCTCAAATGCATATAGCTTTGTTTGTCATGATGCATATTTTCATAAAAAGATGTAGAATTAGGACTTTATTTTCTTTTTTAGAATGGAAAGATATTTTAAATTTAGCATTGGAATAGTATTTCTATATATGATTTAAATTGAAGCCTGCTATATATTTACATTTCATTGTAGAATACTTTCATGGTTTATTTATCATGTTAGTTACTTCACATAATGATCAGCATATTATGATTAAACAGTGATGCTAGCAGTTAGTCTAAACTAGACAGCACTGATTTGTCCACAGTAAGTATCATGTGTATGAGGAACTTCTCTCCATTTTGGTGCAATATGCACAGAAATCTACCCAGTCAAAAGGAAGTAAAAATCACCATGCACCATATGGACTCCTACACACAATCTACTTTGTTCATTGCTGTGGGGTGAAGAATCCTGAAAGAAAAATGCCTATGAGCACTTAGAACAAGTTCAAGCTTGAGAGAGAGAGCTGAAAGTTGTAATAAGAGGACTAATCACTTCAAGTCACTTTCAGCTTAAGGACTACCATATCATTAGTACATGTGACATTGAAAATAATGTCGTCATCAAATATAGTGGTATTCTATTTGTACTGAAATGTGATTTTATTTGTACGTTAATAAATAAAGTTGCCTAGGGGTCAGAGCTATTAGCAAGCCATAGCGAAAGCCAGGGCGGTGGTGGTGCACGCCTTTAATCCCAGCACTTGGTAAGCAGAGCTAGGTAGATATCTGTGTGTTCAAGGATACAGCTAGCATTGGAGACACACGCCCTTGATCTCAATACCAACCACAGAAGACTCGGGAGGTCTGTACAGAGAGACTGTGACGAGACAGCCACGTAGTTAGTTTATAACCAATGAGAAGGAAGAAACAGGACTCCTTATAAGACAACCGCACAGGAAGAAACTCCCTTTTCGGAGAGCTCTCTTGGTGGGAGAAGCTAGCTGGCGGAAAGCGGGTAAGCTTCTGGCTCTGACCTCTTGGGCTTTCACCTTTACATTGGCTCTGTGTTTCTTATTTAATAAGGCGGTCGGTTACATCTACATTTGGCGCCCAACGTGACAAGACTCCATAAGAAACCGCTTGACTCGCGGCGGGTCTGTGGCGGGTCCGGTTTCCCGCCTCGGCGGTCGGCTCCGGACGGCCTGGTCTCTGGCTGGGGCCAAGGTCGGTTTGGCCTCAGGCCCCAAGCGGTTAGCTTAAAAGCCGGTGCTACAAACAACTCAGGCCTGCCTTGCCAACAGGGCCCCTGCTTGTAAAGCAAATGCACGTGGTTGGAGTTTAAGGAAGCCTAGCCCAGGCTTGACTCCGCTCAAGCGGGGACACGTGTTTGGATTTAAGCTTTTAGCCAGGGCTTCTCTCTCTCTCTCTCTCCCTTCCCCCCCTCTCCACTCAAGCCGCAACACGTGGCTGGATTTAAGCTTTTAGTAGCTACGCTTTCTTGCTTGCTCTCTTTCTCTCTCTCTCTCTCTCTCTCTCTCTCTCTCTCTCTCTCTCAATTCACCTTGGACACTAGGTGGCTGTTTTGAAATTCCCTCGGATTTCTACTGTTCTGCGCAGACTTGGTAAGTCAATTAATATATCAAATATTTTAAAGGAAACTATTTAACAGAGAAATTTTTTCCACATTTAAAAAAACAAATGGGTTTTCTGTGTGCATTGGAAGAAAATTGGGCTTTGTTTGCAATTTTAGGCAGTGTGACAATGGAACAACTGTATGGGATGATTACTATTGATCGAATTATGCAGTTTGTTAGTATGTTTATACACATTTTAGTATTTAAAAAGATAGTCAATTTAAGTGCCAGGATAACAGTTTTAGAAAAACTTGTTAAACCTGACAAAACTCAGACAGAAGAAATTAAGAGTGAAGTTGTGGAACAGAAGGTTACAGAAAGAAAGCCTGTTTTCACACAGTAACCCTTAATTTATCCGGTAACCTTACAGCAGTCGCCTGATCAAATGACTACACAAAATATTTGGGCTCCAATTGACATGATGGATTTAAAAAGGTTTAAGGAGGCAATAGTATCTTATGGCATGCATTCCCCATATGTAAAGCAAATGTTAAACTCTTGGTCTACATATAATAGGATTACACCACAGGACTGGCGAGACTTGGCACAAGCGGTTTTAGAGCCAAGTCAGAGGATCCAGTGGCACGTTTTTTATCAAGATGAGGCTAAAAACATAGAAAAACAATGTAGGGATAAAGGAATACAGGTCTGCCAGGATCAGCTTACTGGAGAAGGCCAATATGCTTCAGAACACACACAATGTCTATATGATATCCAAACCTTAATTCTATGTCGAAAGGCAGCCTTGAATGCATGGGACAGAGTTGAGGAACCAGGAAAAAAAGCTGAGTCATTTACAAAAGTTACACAAGGCCCAAAAGAATCTTTCACAGATTTTATACAAAGACTGGCTTCAGCAGTAAAGAGAACGGTTCCCGATTCAGACACTAGTCGGATAATAATTGAATCTTTGGCATTTGAGAACGCAAATGCAGCATGCAAAAGTATAATCAGGCCGTTAAAGGCAAGATCTGCACCCTTGGAAGACTGGATCAGAGACACAGTTAATGTGGAGACTCATGACCAGCATGATACGTGGGTAGGAGAAGCAATTTCAAAAGGTTTGAGGAATGTTAGATGTTTTGGATGTGGAAAACAAGGACATTTGAAAAGGGACTGTAAACAGGTCATTCCTAGGAACAATGTTTCTTCAAGGAACAATGGTAACAGAATGCCCCTTCCTTCTGGAGTATGCAGAAGATGTGGTAAGGGAAAACATTGGACCAATGAATGTAGATCAACAAGGGACAGACAAGGTAATACTTTGCCTCAGGCTTCGGGAAACTCCCAGAGGGGCCTCTTGGAGGCCCCCACAGCAAATCCAGTTCAAACCTTTCCTGCAGTCGTAGAGGAAATCCCTGCTCTGAGCGATTAAATAACCAAATGCCTATCGAAATAAATCATGTTGGTCAGGATGATGAAACAGAGAGAATAGAAAATTCAGGAAAAAGCATAAAGAAAATTTTTTGGCAAACTTCTATTAATGAACAAAGACCAAAATTAACAATAAAAATTAATGGTGTTTTGTTGTCTGGTCTGGTAGACACAGGTGCGGACGTTACCATAATTGCACCAGAATTTTGGCATCCAACTTGGCCTCTTCAGAAGGTAAATGTTCAACTGTTAGGAATTGGGACATTATCTCAAGTAAAACAGAGTGCAAGATGGCTCGAATGTATAGGTCCAGAAGGACAAAGAGGTAAATTAAAGCCATATGTGGCTAACATAGCTATGAACCTGTGGGGTCGAGACCTGTTGCAACAATGGAATACTCAGATTAACATCCCTCCAGTCTCAGAAACAAATAATAAACTAGCACATGTTTCTGAAAGAAATATTAGAAGGCATTATTCTGAGTGGTCACCAGCCATCCATATTATACAAGAACAGGGCACAACAACTGATGATCTCCCAAAGACACCAACAGCTCTACCTTTAAAATGGTTAACAGACAAGCCTGTATGGGTTCAGCAATGGCCTTTAACAACAGAGAAACTCTAGGTTTTAGAAGAGCTGGTAGAAGAGCAGTTAAATGCTCAGGATATTGAAGAATCAACCAGCCCTTGGAATTCTCCTGTATTTGTTATTAAAAAGAAATCTGGTAAATGGAGAATGGTAACAGATCTTAGAGCAATTAACAAAGTAATTCAGCCAATGGGCTCTCTACAATCTGGAATTCCTTTGCCTACTTTGTTACCAAAAGGATGGCCTCTCATAGTTATTGATTTAAAAGACTGTTTCTTTTCAATACCCTTACAAGAAAAAGACAGAGAAAGATTTGCTTTCACAGTGCCTACTTATAATAATTCTCAACCGGTTAAAAGATTTCAATGGAGGGTCCTACCTCAGGGAATGTTGAATAGTCCAACTTTGTGCCAATATTTTGTACAACAGCCATTAGAAGTGATTCGTAAAAAGTTTCCTAAATCTATAATTTATCATTATATGGATGATATTTTACTAGCTGACTCAAATGCAGATACTTTAGAAAGAATGTTTGAAGAAGTAAAGAAAATTTTGCCTTGCTGGGGATTACAAATTGCTCCTGAAAAGATACAAAGAGGAGATTCTATTAATTATTTAGGATATAAAATAGAGCTACAAAAAATTAGACCCCAAAAGGTGCAAATTAGGAGAGATAGACTACAGACTCTTAATGACTTTCAAAGATTATTTGGAGACATTTCTCATCTACGAACTATTGTTGGAGTAAAAAATGATGAACTGAATAATTTGTTCAAAACCTTAGAAGGTGACAAGGACTTAAATAGTCCAAGAGAATTATCACCTGAAGCTGAGAAAGAATTGGCTTTGATAGAAAAGAAAGTACATGAAGGACACGTGGATCGTATTGATCCAAAGTTGGATTGCATTTTGGTTATTTTACCTTCTAGGCATTCTCCTACAGGAATATTAATGCAGAGGGAAGATATTATATTGGAATGGATATTTTTACCAAATAAACCAAATAAAAAATTAAAAACTTAT
>CABHPP010110983.1:13896-79705 GCA_902168425.1 Peromyscus attwateri | reverse complement strand
CGGCGGCGGCGGCGGCGGCGGCGGCGGCGGCGGCGCACGCCTTTAATCCCAGCACTTGGGAGGCAGAAGCTACACAGAGCAACCCTGTCTCGAAAAAAATAAATAAATAAATAAAACAAAAAAAACCAAAAAAAATTACCTCAGACAAAACTAGAATTATTATCCTATCGTTTTATAAGGTTTTCACTAGAAGTCAAAAGAAAATGTACCTGTGTTACAATGATCAATGTAAAATTATGATTAGCTAATATAAAATTGCCATGTAGGCATTATCTTCAGACATTGTCTATTAAAACTGAAGATCTGTATCTGTATAAATCTCCATATCTCCAGGTATATATCATACAGACATGTCTAACCTCTAACCCATAAACCACAAGTGTCCCAGGATGCTTTTGGAGTACTCAAAGCCTGTGATTTGGTGTGAATTGTATATATGGCAATACCCATCTGGCACATTCCTTGCCATCTGTCAGCTGGTGAGTGTTCATATAACACCCAGAAGGGCTGAAGAGGTGAGAGGAAAAGGCAAAATCACTACGAAGTTCATCAAGATTACTGAGGCACTGTAGCTACTGAAACATTTTCACAGAACACTTTAGGTCTTTTGTTTGATTCTTCTTAAATCAACAATAGGAAACATTGGGCTGGGAGCATTGATCAGGAACTATCAGTGTTTGCTGTGCAGTAATGACTGAGTTTGAACCCAGTGTTGCTATGGTCATTAAGAGGGAAGTCTCAACTTTGTGAATAGGTGGTATGTAAGGATGTGGGTTAGGCAGGGAGAAAGGGTACATGGTTCCTCCTGTTTGTTTATTTGCTATTTGGTCACAACATCCTTTACATTTTCATCTTCTTCCTTCTCTGAGCTCTTGGGTCTCTTCTCTGTCTGCTTCTGCCCCTTGTTGTAGCAGCTTACTTCCAGCTAGCATTAGTGACCACATTCTCGTTGACAGTAATTTTCTTTACAATAGTCCTATGTGATTCACGTTACTGTGTACATATTTGTACATATTACTGATTGTAGGAACTGTAGGTATAGAAAACTTAGTTAAAATTTTCAAAGATCAAAGAGCCTGTTACAGGAGAAAGATCAACTTTGCCGTTAACCACTGAGCTTGAGAATACAGGCATATTTACTTTCTCATCTTGAAACATCTACTAAAAGAAAGACCAATTATTATACATGATTTCACACTGAAAGAATCAATAAAATGAGGTCCTAAACATGGGTGCTATAGATGTAAGACTTGTATACCACTGAGACTGCTAGGATTTTCTGTAGAAACTATGAGTCTAGAATGTGGACGTGTCTTATTGTTCTAGTTGGTGGCATGAACCTGGTAGAATGGAGCCTAAAAATGAGTCAGACTCTTGTAATAGTCATCTTGATTCAGGACATCAGATAATTTATATTCTGAAGGCATTTCAGAAGGTTAACAAGGTCAGGTGAGCAAAGTTCACTTGAGTTCAACTTGTGTACAGTCACAAAGGCAAGGTCACAGGAGTTTAGTCTATAAAAAGTCATGAGGACAAGGTCACTTGAATTTAGACTTATATAGTCAGGATGGCAAGGCCACATTAGTTCAAGCTGCATACATTCATAGGACGACTTGTGCTTGGAAATATCATTCTGAATAATAATGGGTAAGATGTCAGGTAATCTAAAGTAAACCCACTCCTGTTATTACACTGGAGAGGGGCAGAAAAGCGCATTCCAAGAACAACAATGTTATGGAGGAACAAAGGTTCTAAGACTCTTGTCTTGTTTACTTGGAGTTTTCTCACAAGGTCTTAGAAATCACCTTACACGGCTTCATTCATGTCTGATAGATATGTTGTTTCTTGTTTCTTTATATCTAGTAGGAGCTCCCAAGATGGAGGAAGATAGTTACAGAAGATTGAAAAGAAGGAAGGAATAGAAGACAAGCCGAGGAAAATATATGTGCAGTAACTTGGATCTTAGGCTCTAATTTTTATTCTGGCAGGAGCTGGGAGTCTTGAGGTACAAAATAGAATTTATATTACACACATCCCAGGTGTGCTGATAAATCTGAGGTTAGAGTTACTTTTTACCACACTAGACTTTTCAACATAGTCATTGAAGCAATGCCATGTCTCTACCTTTGGGACATCATACTCAGTTTCTCAATTATATTATTTTCCATTAAATACATTCTTTTTTGATAAAAGATACTGGTTCAAAAATGAAATGGTTTAGTGCTGCTGCTTTTTTTCACCACAGAAGGAGATAATGTACACTCTGAGTGCTAAGTAGCATACAGCTGAGTTAGAACTCGATGAAAGGGAAAACTTGGCCACTAATGCTGGTGTTGGGGACCTACCAGGCACATAAACATACAGAATATCTCTTGGACCTGGCCTCTGGCCACTTGATTCATGTTTTTGATCTTCACTGCTGCAGAAATTAGTTTTGACAAGCGTAATACATATCTTCTGGATTTGCCCTGTGGATTCTTGGAAATGCTGGCAGGTATGGATGTGGGGATTTAATAACATAGCTTGGGATACATTTTAGCTAGTGGTGGAAGATCCTTGTCCCTTTGTTCCCTGGTTAAATAAAGATGCTAAGGCATAGCTTCTATGATACACGAGATGGTCATGGCAGGGTTGAGATCCAGTTGTCCATAATAACACCAATACTGGCACAGTATCAATCAGCTGACTCCCCCTCCTCTGTTTCAGTCCCTCGTCCCACTTTACTGTCCTCCTCCTTCTTGTTTCCTCATTAAATTGTCTGCTTAAGAACCCTGGTTCAGTTTCTGTTTCTGTAGCTTTGCGGACATGAGTTGTGCAAATCTTAGGATAACACTATCACATAAAAGTGGAAAATGGGGAATTAGAATGGAAAAGGGATGTAAATAAAATGAAACATGTTTACATCAAGTTTCATTCATTTGGCTTTTATTTGAAATTTTAGGATTGAGCCACGTTTTGTTCTAAGACATTCAAAAACAAAATTATCATTTTCTCACGGTTCTAGAATTGGACATCATTCAGTCTATAAGACATGGTGTTCTATTGGGAATGACTTAAGAGTTGTTTGTTATTAAGTGGAAACTTGGGAATGGAAAAACTGACATAGTAGATTCACTGATGCAGATTTCTCTGGATCTAATTTCCATTAATGTTCTCTAAACATTAAGAGGAAAGGACTTTCTCATTAGCAGGACTCCAATAACTGTGCTACTTCGAACTAGCTGCACTGATACTGTTTGCAATCTGGCATGATTTTGAGGATTTACTAGCTTCCTTACAGCTTCATGTCAGGCAATATTTAGCATGAGTGACTACATTTTGGTTAAGTCTGGTCTGCTGGGGCCTAGTACTACAGTCCATTGTGAAACAATGGCCTTCCACATGGCTTGCTCAAGAGAGTATGCATATCCACTTATTTTAGGATATCTAAAAGAGGGGTGGACATGTCTATAACAATGGGATTTCAGCAATAGACCCAAAGAGCATTAACACAGCATCAAAGGCAAATTGTTGCAAAATAAAAGCCATTTATATCCAGTCTCATGTGTGGAAATAAATTCTGAAACCTTTATGTCTAGACTTCCTAGCAGGCAGTGTAAAACATTTCTTAGTCTCAATGGTCAGCAGTCAAAAGCAAGCTGCTTAATGAACAGAAATAACTGTCTTCTTATTCTGCACTCATGGAGAAAATATATAAAAGCTTTTTATACATAGGCAATGAATAACGTAAAAAATAAATGTAGAGAGCCGGGCAGTGGTGGTGCACGCCTTTAATCCCAGCACTCAGGAGGCGGAGACAGATCCAGGCAGATAGATCTCTTTGAGTTCTAGGACAGTCTGGTCTACAGAGCAAGATCCAGGAAAGGCACCAAAACTACACAGAGAAACCTCGTCACCAAAAAATCAAAATAAATAAACAGATAGATAGATAGATAAATGTAGAAATTACACGTGTATCTCATGGAGGTGAATCATTTGCTAGTTTTTCATCAATGCCAAAGATATACTGTCTACATTACTAGAAATTTTCCTAAAAGAAAGTTTGGGATGTTTCAGAGACTTACAAATAGGAGTGGGTAAATGGTTCAGCAGGTCACGTCATTTGTTGCCAACTGGCAACCAGAGTTCCATCCCCTGAACCCACATGGTAGAAGAGGAGAACTGACTTCTGCAAGTTGTCCTCTAACCTCCGCATGCACGGTGTGACACAGCAAACAAATAAAATGTAAGACAATTGCTCTCAAAATATCAAATAATTACAGCATTAAAAATGTGGCCATTACCTGCAAAATATTTCAACAATAAAAGTTGAACCAAACTAAGGAAGAATCAAAATCCATGTGCTCCATACCGATCCCAATAATGACAATCTTCAAGGAAAATAGAGTTGTGATGAATTCGAAGTAAAACAATAGTTCTCTACTATACCTCAGATAAATAGATATGTTCATGTCAGGCATCTTTTCTTAGACATAGAAGCATAACAAACCTATCAAAAATGTCTCTGTTTCCTCCTATAGGTACAGCAGACATTCCTGTTGGTATTTACTCTTCACAATCATAGAAACATCCCCTAAGCTTAAATGATAGATGACTTGAATAGTTTTGGTAATTGTTGTATATTTTAGCCAACTGGATAAAGAAATGTGGCCACCAAAACTTAGTCTGGTTGATCATAATAAATAGTTAACTCTTTTCACTCATTTTAAATGGGCCATGGATCTCAAAACTTATTCAGGCTTCTCCTGCAGCACAAGATATAATCTGTTCACTATGATCAATGCTGAGAAAAGATAATGTGTGAACATATGGTGAGATTTCCAACATGGCTAGGATACCTAAGATTCGCCAAGAGCTACGTTTTCTCATCTGGTTTTCAAAGTGTCAATACAGGCAAGATGAGACAAGTTGGAAGCAAAGAAATAGTATTTGCTCTCACAACAGATCAGAAAGGTAATGTCCACAACAGTAGAAATGCCCATCAATTATGTCAATATTTTTTGTCTATTTAACAAAAGGAGGCAGCGTGATACATCTATACCCCTATCCTGAGGAATATTTACAAAGATTTGCTTTGACATATACTTTTAACCCTCTTTACCGTCTCATCCACAAGTAAATGTGATACAGACACTCAATCCTTATGGCTGGAATCCCTAAGGGAGAAACTTCAGCAACAATTTTAGCACAACTAACTAGAGGAAATCCTTTCCTGCTTCAAGTCACTGTTTTTCATATGATAGTAGTGAGGCAGGACCACCTTCTGAAATTTGAAATCTCATATAATATCTGTCTCCCATCCTTAATACTTAGAACACAATGGGCTATTACTGCACATAGCTACAGCACTTACACTGTCATGAGTGAGATACAGAAACACACACACACACACACACACACACACACACAATGTGTGTGTGAGAGAGAGAAATTAAGTTACAATCCTCTCCTCTTTAATGAGAAGAGTTTAACAACACATTCACCAAGTGAGTAATTGATTTAATAGTCTTAGTTTAGAAAAAAATGTATAAAGTTCCTTTGAAATAAAATGTTAAAGGTAAATATTAATTTATTAAATTGCTAATATTACATAGTATTTTGTGTTCATAGATGTTAATTATCTACATAGGTAGAGAAATACAACTAAAGAATAATGGTGACTAATTTTAGGTTAACAGAAATTATGTGAAGGAAAAAATATTGCATCCAAGTGGTTAACTACTGTTTGATCACCGAGGTCTTTTTTCATAAATAGTGTAGGAAACACATTGTCATTGCTTCAGTGGTGATATCTGTTGTTCTAGAGATAACATTATATTTTAGGCTTGCATATTTTTCTGGACATGAGTAATTTTCATAGGGATTGATTCTAGATGCTGCCATTGTTGATACAAAGTAAATGCCATAGCATAATAAAAACCTGAGTTACTTATTCCTTGAAAGCAGAAAGCATCCATATTTAGAGAAGTATGATTCAATGTGAATTATTTAGTTCCCATAGTCATATGCTGTTAGCACTACAGGGAACCTTAGGGATTTCTTAGTTCAAAGAATTTCAAAGGATTTCTTTGGAGTCCTGGGGTTCCTCAGATGTGCCTGGCACCAACCCACTCAGCTCTCTACCTCCCCTCCTGTCATATCAGCCACATTACTTTTTAAAAATGTAACAGCTAGCAACATTTCTTTGAAAAATAACTTCTAGAAAAATTTCCTCTTACCTTATTTTACCAGTAATAATGTAGGATCTCCTTCCGTGAAAAGACTTCACAAAGAAGACACTGTGGGCAATGGAGGCAGGTGGTAATGTCCTTTGTATTCCTGCCATGTTTTTCTTCACAGAATTTCTTGAAATAGTTCATGTTCTAAAATGTCTATAGTTTGTTTACATTGCAAAGCTATGTAGAATAAAAGGAAATGCAAATCTCCAAGTTTAGGTCTGGTTTTTCTATGTCTGCATATTAGTTGTTTCTGAGGGTAGAAATGGTTGTTTATTTTGGTAAATTAGTTAAGCAAGTTTGGAAAAGTTGGCATGAAAGGAAGGAAGGGAGAAAGGAAGGAAGGAAGGAAGGAAGGAAGGAAGGAAGCAAGGAAGAAAGGACAAAGGTAAAGAATGGGCGTGAGGCAGGGGTGGAAGGGAGGAGAAAGGGCAGAGGAGAGAAGAGAGAAATTGAGGAAAAGGGGTGCTTTTATAGTGACTATGTGTTTTGATCAATATGGCCATTTCAGGAACTGATACCCACTCAATTCTTTTGATGCAAGGTCTCAAGATGTAATGAAAATTGGCATCAAAGTCACAATCCTCCTGCCTTAGCCACTTGAATTCTGGGATTACAGATGTACACCGCCAAACTTGACTTCTAATCTAATTTTTTCCTGCATTAAGCCATTAAAAGGTTAAGGTTAATTCTATTGGACCTAATACCATGTAAAAACACAAATATTTTAAAACTGCTTTAAGATGAATGGGATTCATTTTCCTTTTAAATTCTATTTGTCATTTTCTAAGTGAATAATGATATTAAAAGCAAATGGTAAATTATTCTAAGAGAAAACTTATGTAAATTAAAGGAAATATCTCAAGATTATACCTTCGCAACTTGGAGGACATCTCTAAAGACCGAGTGAAAACATGAGATAAAATAAGAATTTCAGAGGTCATTACTATGTTTCTGTTTTTTTAATAGAGGAGAGATGCTACTCTCACTCTATAAGTCAAACAGCCCAATTTATGCTCACTATAATTCCTTACATATTACATTGGTGTTGATTTTTTTATTAAATGTTTTCATTTATTTTACATGCTAACCACAGTTTCCCCTCTTTCTCTCCTCCTGCTCCCTTCCCCCACTTCCCTTCTACCTCCCCCACCCCATCCATTCCTCCTCTGTCTCCATTCAACAAAGCATGACACATCAAGTTGAGGCAGGACCTTCCTGCGTCAAGGTTGGGCTAAGCAACCCAGCATGAAGAATGGATTCTCAAAAGCCAACTCAAGTTCCAGGGACAGGTCCTGATCCCACTGCTAGAAGCCCCACAAACAGACCAAGCTATGCAACTGTCTCACACATGCAGAGGGCCTAGTCAGTCTCATGCAGGCTCCTTAGCTGTTAGTCCAGAGTCGGTGAGCTCCCAGGAGCAAACTGTTTCTCATCTAAGCCTGCAAATTTTCTTAGGGCAAAGATTTTAGCTGTTATTCATGTATCTTTGATAGCTGTTGATTCAGATAGGCAAATAGTCGATTCACTATTAATATTTACTTAGTGGCTGGGACATTAGTGCACGATTATAAAAAGACCCCCATACTGAGATTCTGATACTTTACTTTAATCTTTATTTGTAAAGAATAGTAGAACTCTAGCCCAGGAAATAAATACTGGTGATAGCTCTTACACAGTTTCACTTTCAATTACAAAGCAGATCAAGCATACAGTGTATACAAGCGTACATAATGACAAGGCCAGTGTCAACAAACTATTCAACCTAGGCCCTATGCATGTGTGTGACAGTTGTATAGAAAACAATAATTGATACTTGGTGAGTATATATTATATGCTAAATTCTATGCAAAGATTAGCACATAATGCTTGATCATTACAACATTATTATGAAATAGATCCCACCAGTATTCGTTGAAGGAAATCGAGGTTAGTAAAGTCAAGATGTTACACATAGCTGGTAATTAGAAAGATTTGCATTCAAACCCATGCATATCTGATGCTGTACATCAGTGTAGACCTGCTCATTTTTATATACTGTATGCCATTTTCATTGGATCTCATCCAGTACTTCAAAGATGAAAGGAAAAGGCCTTACTTCAAGAAGGCTGGAAGTTCTTTCTCACTCCAAATTGCTTAACATTAGTCATTTTCTAATATCACTGAAAAGAATATCCATGATCATATTAAGATCTCCAGTTGGCATTTTAACCACATCCAGCATAAATGAGTGGTCTACTGTCCACATCGACAGCCTTCAACTTCACAGCAGAGAGCTCGGTTTACTTTCTCCTGAAACAGAGTCATCTCTTTTGTTAATTTACAAATTTAAAAGATCAGTGAAGTGTGAGAGTGAAATAAATATAAAAGCACGGGAACATATGCTGAGGGTGCTGAAAGAGGCAGACATTACAGGGTTTCTCAGCATGGGGGCTGCTCTGTCGATTACTACTTGGGACATCTGTGCCTGTGCCAAGCTGTCTGAGAGAAAGGCTTTGAGCCAAACCATCACACATACTT
Source organism: Peromyscus attwateri (assembly GCA_902168425.1). Classification (NCBI taxonomy): domain Eukaryota; kingdom Metazoa; phylum Chordata; class Mammalia; order Rodentia; family Cricetidae; genus Peromyscus; species Peromyscus attwateri. The sequence continues at coordinate 70,970 of CABHPP010110983.1, read as the reverse complement.
TGTCCTCCACATGGAGCTGCAGCAATCCTGCTATTCAGAAGCACCTGCCTGCAAACACTATTTGCTCTCTGATGCTGCAGCAACATGATTCAGAATTATGCACTGGCTCCATCTAATAACACCTTTGCAATCTCTCCACAGCAAGGGGCTTTGCACGGCTCTTTTAATCTTCTCACCCTCTGTGGGGAGTAAGAACTATGATTTTTCCTTTCCCTCACAAATTAAATTGAATTACCTGGTAGCAATGAAACAGTGTCCAGTGAATAAAATTGATAAGAAACACAGGCAGAAAAATCTCAGTGTCTTCAATTGTCTTGAAGGAAGAGAGAGATTTCCAAAGTAATAACTCAGTGAGGCAAGAGCTTCAGCATGATGCATGCTGCGTGGTGTCCTTCACTAAATCTGAAGCCAGGAATGGAACAGACAGCACTGGCTAACGCCACCTGAATGTCAGTGCCTCTCTTACCTAAGCCATGCCCTTACCCCCTTGCCCTCTTGCAATTCTCCTGAAGTTTTAGACTGAACTTCTGTCTTAATGAATAGCAGTACTAGACAGGTTGTTGCGTTTACTTACGTAAATATCACTAAGCACAGGCAGGAAGGTCTGCTTTTGCATTACTAAATTCTGGTTCATCAGGAAGGCGCACTGATGACATATAAAAGAGACATGTTTTAAGAAGTGTTTTCAGATTACGGAAGCCCTGGGGCTTGCTTCTGTGAAGAAGTAATTAAAGGTTCAGTACCATCTTTGGTATTCATAAATGATGAATGCAGTATTCCAATGGGATCACAGGGTATATGTTGCTTACAAATTTCCAAGTGCCTGTAACCCATGTGTGTATTTCTACTGTAATCACTATTCCAAGCCAAAGTTGACACTAATGCAGTTTTTTCCCCAGTATATGCTCCCTGGAGTACTAGTACTATGGAAACGTTCTGTCAGGAAATGCTCCTGTGAATTGATGGGAAAGAGGTATGTGCTACTGCATCTTTCAAAATTATTTAATTGGGAACTGCTGTTTTCTCATACTATCATAAGAGCTACATGCATCTATTAAAATGAACATTTGAGGGAAGAGGTGTAGGAATAAGAGAGGTATAGATTGCCAACATCTAAATGTTGAGAAACAAAAGAAGTACGATTTTTCCCTACTTAAACATTACTTATCCCATACATTGATTTCTACCTGCTATAACCAGATTTAAAACAAATTTAGCAAAGCTGTGTCTATATGCAGACCCTTTTGTAAGTGCACACAGTAGGTGCCCATTAGGTAAACTATTATTGAACAAATAAGGGAATGAATGGGTGGAAGAGTCTATGTCTCTGACTATATTTACATGACTATTGCACTGACTACTTCTCAAAACAAATAAACAAGCAGTATTAGAACAGATGTTTCCAAGCTACCGTGGTAGCTCTGCTTTCCTCTCTGTAACTTGTAAATAATAAAATTACATGTGTGTTTCAAAATGTCAGTCTCTGTTGCTGGCTGTGCTGTTTCCTAGGCAACAGAGACTATGACATTATAAACTGCGCTCTCTGCCATTGCTGCTGTGTAAGAGTTATCCTGCAGGGATCTACAATGAGGTATTATTTTGGATCTCTATGAACCTTACTTTGAATCTTGATGTGAGTAAAGCTATGAGGATGAAGTTGCCTAATGGTAGTTCCTTTCATTATTCAGGCCTCATCTTCCATCTGCTAAATAATTATTTTATTCCCCCTTCATTTGCTTCAATTATGCTCTCGGTAGATGGCTTGTTGTTTATGAAAATACCTTCAAGAGTCCTGATGATTAGGCTTTGGGATTTCACAGATCTCAAGAACTCATTAGACATTGGAGGAACATACACTCATTCACTTTTATCATTGCTAAGTAGAAACAAAAGAGAAATGAAAGTAATTGCCCATTATCCTAGTTTTATTAATGAATGAACATTTTTGTTCCCCAGAAAGAGAACACTTTTAAAATCAGAAATATCATTTGAATTGAAGAGCCCTATAAAAGAGCAATTATAATGCCTTTACTCATTTTATTAAACTGTTGGAAGTTTCATTGGTTGTAGACTTTCTTCCACAGACACATAACTTGAAAGCCTCCTCTCAAAAGGACACTAAGAAAATCAAAGTGAATGTAAAATGGTGAAGTTTTATTATAGATGAATCCGGTGTTCTACACAACCAAGAATTCTCTCCTGTCACTGGCAAAGAGAAGACCCGACACAGTTGGTATCATGATACTCTCCAAAGTGCATGTGTTGAAATTCACAGAAACTAACTGTCACCACCCTCCTCCAGCTTCCAGACCCCTACAGTACTCTGCCTCTCAGTACACAGACTCATTTCCTCTCTCTTGAGAAAGCTCAGATTATTTAAATCACCTGCTTGCTTATGTACACTTTACCTAAATCACTACCCATCCTCCGCAGGCTTGGACTTTCTATTATACCCTCTTGTTTGAATTTTCAAACTCTTCAGTGAGACATGAGTCTTTACCTTACCCTTACTCAAAGTTTCAAAGTAAACTAGTAAATCTGAGTGGTCTGGTTAACTATATGTGAGATTACTAATGTCCCCAAAGAAAACATGGTACCTTTGTTCTTCCTGCTGTATTCTTCTGGGAAGTGTAAGATCTAGGACTTACCTCCTCTCTCAACATGGAAACATGCTCAGTAGTTGAGTACTTATCTAGAATATACCGAATCTTAGGTTTGACATGTCTGAAAAACATGGCTAGTAGAAGAAGATTAGCCAAGATTTACCTCTGTTAAGGTGAGAACCCTGTCCTTCTGGCCCCTACGAGCTTGTGTATGTGTGTATATGTAAGAAGTCATTGTTGTTTTGATTTGCATTTCCCTGATGACTAAAGATGTTGAGCAATTCCTAAATGTCTTTCGGCCATTTGAGATTCTTCTGTTGAGAATTCTGTTTAGCTCTGTAGCCCATTTTTTTTAATTGGATTGTTTGGTATTTTGATGTTTAGTTTCCTGAGTTCTTTATATATTTTGGAGATCAACCCTCTGTCAGATGTGGGGTTGATAAAGATCTTTTCCCATTCTGTAGGCTGTTGTCAGATTAGTGAATACCCTAACTGTCATCATAGAGCCTTTACCCAGTAACTGATGGAAGAAGATGCAGAGATCCACAGCCAAACACCAGACCAAGCTCCAGGAGTCCAGTTAAAGAAAGAAAAGAGAGATTCTATGAGTAAGGGGCATCAAGATCATGACGGGGAAATATACAGGGATAACCAGACCAAACTAGTGGGAACTCATGAACTATGGGCCAATAGCTGTGGAGCCTTCGTGGGACTGGATTAGGCCCTCTGCATAGGTGAGACAGTTATATAGCTTGTTCTGCTTAAGGGGCAGCCCCTGGCAATGGGATTAGGATCCATCCCAAGGCATGAGGGGGCTTTTTGGAGCCCAATGCCTATGGTGGGACACTTTACACAGCCTTGGTCCAGGGGGAGGGGCTTGGACCTGCCTCAACTGAGTGTATCAGGCTCTGCTGACTCCCCATGGGAGGCCTTGCCTTGGAGGAGGTGGGAATGGGGGTTGGGATGGGGGAGAACACTAGGGAGTGGGAGGAGGGAGGGGAGGGGATCTGTGGTTAATATGTAAAATGAATAAAAAATTTCTTTTTTTTTTTCAGGAGCTGAGGACTGAACCCAGGGCCTTGCACTTGCTAGGCAAGCGCTCTACTGCTGAGCTAAATCCCCAACCCCGAATAGAAAATTTCTTAATGAAAAAGAAAAGAAAAAAAAAAAAAGAAGTCAGGGAACCACTGTGCTTGCCAGTCAATTCATTGTCAAGGAGCCCTGAACAATGCTTACCTTGTGATCTCTGGCCAACCATTCCCTGTATTTATACAACGTTGTTTTAGATAGTGGAGAACTTGAGTTAAGTAGTAGGATTAGGACTAGTAGCCAACTCCAAACCCTTCACACTTTATACCCCATTTCCTCTGCATATCCACCCACTGCAATCTGGCATCACCACCCACAAAGCACCCTAGCCATGCAGGCAAAATTCACCAGTGTCTTTCTCATTGTCAAATCCAATGGCATTTGTCAATCATATAATGTATCCCTACATCTTGAAAATCTCGACTTTAAAAAAAAAGAATATGAAGTTTTGAAACTCTTGAAATCACAAAAAAATAGATATTGATATTTTATTCTTTCAGTACTAATATTTTTCTCTTTGAAATTCCTTACAAGTCTTTTTTATTCTTTTTTGGGAGGGAGACACACTTTCTTAAATTTAACTGTCATTTTCTTCTCTAGCCCTTTCCCCTGGTCCCTTCATTAAATCTCTTTGATGTTCTCCTATGTTCTCATGCTGACCTTCAAATTCTATTACTGTTTCCATTGTTTTTTAGGTTAACTTCCAAGTCTATATAATATGCAGGTCTCAACAGGTGTCCTTAGACCATCATAAAACACAGATATTTACATTATGATTCATGACAGTAGCAAGGTTACAGTTATGAAGCAGCAATAAAAATAATTTTATGATTGGGGTAACCACAGTATGAGGAACTATATTAAAGGCTGAGAACTATATTAGGAAAGCTGAGAAGCACTGTACTAAGGTGTATTCTCTGAGTTCAAGTTCTACACAGATCATCTTTGACTTATATGGGATTTTGACACAAAATATCTACAGCAGATTGAAAACAGTATAAATTGAAAGTGCATTTAATATACATATTCTATTGAGCTCTGTTCTACATCTACTGTACTCTATATCTCCAATGTACATGGGAGGATATAAATTGCTTACTCATATGATTCAGTAGCTAGTAGAGAGTTGTAGCTTATTGTTACTTCCAGCCTCAAGAAGGAGAATTGTACAAAATATCAGGAACCTGGGAAAGACCAAAATTCAAAAGTCGAAAGTATTGTTTCTATTGAATGTGTATTACTTTTTGTGCCACCTAAAGGTTAATTAATTAATTAATTAATAAACAAATAAATCCTAATTTGAACAGCCATTAAGTCAGGGATAGTCTTGTCTGTCTTTGAGTTACATCTCATTAGAGTACTTTTCAAACTAATCATTCCTCCTCCATTATTTTTTGTCACGCTGACTGGCCACAACTTCTTAAGGCAATAAGCACCCTGGCAGTAACTTTAGATACAGGTCTCTGCTTTTGTCTGTTCAAATCATCACCAAGTCCTACTGAGTCTACTCCCCACAGTCTCCCGCCTTCTCTCACTCTTTCCAACATGCTATCTTCCCTCTAACTTAAGAACTTGTCACGTGTATCTTTGACCTCTCTTCATACCAAATGTCACACAGGAGAAGTGAGCTGAGGGAAGTTTTTGGCCGACAATCCAGCAAGTTCCTCTTGTTTTCCTTAATCTTCTACTTGAAAAGTTTTAGGCCACAATGATAACAGAAGCTCACTGCTCCCCTGTACTCTCCTGTCTGCTCCATCTCTCTCACCATTCCCTGTACTTCTGTTTTTTAATTGATACCTTTTAAATAGAATGAAATCTATAAAGACTATGGGTCAATTTGGTGATTTTGATATTACACAAGGGAGATGTTTTTTTTTCCCCTTCTCATTACTTACTTTTAAGTAGCCACAATGTTCTTTTCTTTTATTTTATTTTCATTAAGAATTAGCATAAAACGCACATTTCTTAGCACATGCATGTGTACTTGTTTTTAGTAAGAACATATTATAATTTCTTATGGAAATTATAGAAGATAAAGACTGAAGAACTGTTGAAAATAAATAATTTGGAGGACATGACTAGTAATTTTATGTAAGAGGAAATAATGTGAAGAATTTTAATAACATAGGCTAATATTTGTTGGATGATGAGATTTCATGACAATGACTAACATCAGTTGTCAAATGAATATTCACTTGTAATGAGAATTATTGTCACCTACTTGTCTAGAATGTCAAATATACAGAGCTTAATGTCTGAAAACATAAACTTGACAAAAGAGACAACAGGACTCCACAATTAAAACTCCTGATCGTTGAAGTTAATTTAGGGACAAATCTACCATCACAGCTGAGAAGTAGCAATCACAACCTCGAAAGTACACAAGCTGCCTTCTTCCTTCCTTCCTTCCTTCCTTCCTTCCTTCCTTCCTTCCTTCCTTCTTTCCTTTCTTTCTTTCCTCCTTTTTTGTATCAGAGGATAACACCAGGAAGGCTGTGCTTAGTCACTTGAAGTTCTTGCCCATAGGTGTGTAAACCTTATGCAGGGATTACATAAAATGATAATATTCAGTATAGAAACCCAAGAAAGGAAGGGGAGGGATTTGGGTCATTTTTATTTTATTTTATTTATTAACTTGCTTACTTACTTACTTCTTTCCTTTTACTTACCATGTAGCCCAAGCTTGCCTGAAATGCACAATCCTCCTGCATCTGCCTCCCAAGAGCACAGCAACACATCCATAACTAAATTTAGGTGACCTTACACCTCTCAGAGGTGAGACAACTTGAAATAGAGTACTTACCCGCAGGGCCATGTGCAAGGCAAACACACCTCTGAGGCTAGCCAGCACTGCTGTTTCTGCTTCGAGAAGGAAGCTTGTATCTCCACAGTTTCATCTGCCATGTGTGGGAATATTAAAAATATATATTTTAATATGTAACAGCACAGAGAGAATCTGGTGTTGGAAATAACTGTGATTAATCTCACATCATCTGTTTCCTGTTTCTAATTAGATTGCAACCTGTTTTAGTTACAACCAGACCTGTGGACACACCACTGAGAGATTGAAGATTATCCTTTTCCTCTGGCCGTAACATGCCAGACACTTAAGTACATATATATGCCTAACTAGTCAAACTTTTAGAGGACACATTTTTTCCTTTTAATTTAGAATGTAATTCTTTTTAGGAGCATCAGTAGCCCCGGTTTTCTTTTGTTTCTTCATGCAGACAAAGGCATTTTACTATGTTTCCTTGTATGTTAGGAACATAATTTGAACTTCAGTCTCATAAAAGTCTTAATACATCATTTGATCTCCAGAAAACAAAGCAAATTATTTTGTACATTTGATAATATTTATTTACACACAGATATGGCTGCCATTCTGAGAAATCTGTGGCTAGGCAACTTCCAGGAACAGACACCATATAGTATACCTGAGCAAAGATAACTACAAATAACATCACAGGGTGAAATGGCCCTATGAAGTCCTTGGGCACCCATTGTTGTCTGACGAGCCATTATGCAGCACCTGACTACATTTGCAAAGACATATATTTAAATTCTGTTACTTAGTAGGCTACCTACATTTTTTAAAATGGCACCTTGTTAAGGTTCTACCATAAGCATCTAATATCAGTTGTGTTTAATCATCTCTCCATCCTTATCCATAAAAGAACTTTCTTTAGTCTAACGACAGATATCCCACCAATTGCTGGGATCAATCAGTAACAGGCAATTTGCCAAATACTCAGAGCTCGATATAGTGATATTCCAAGAGAAATCACTTTCAAACTGAACCCTCAGGAAAAAAAAATGTCTTTTAGACTAATATCATAGGAGACAAGAAAGGTAGACAAAACAAATCAATGTTTTGTCAAGATGTGACTGTAGCAAAAGACAGCAAATGAACAGGATCGAAAGCATAAAATACATTCAGTGTAGTTAGATTTGATTCATCTTCAGAGCAGAATCTGAAGCAGATAGATGTACCACTTTTGTTGTATTCCTCTGGCACTTAGGCAAAATAACCCTGGATGCTCAACGCACTTATACAAATGGAAATAATTTACTATTGTATAATGAAAATCTGTGGTCACAATCAACAGTGGGAATTCCTTCCTGACTGTCCAACATTGATTTAGGTAATTATTTAGATAATTGAAAAGTAAAAATTGAAATACTCTCTCTCTTCTCCCCTCATCTCTCTCTCTGTTTCTGTCTTCTCTATGTCTCTGTCTCTCTCTCTCTGTGTGTGTGTGTGTGTGTGTGTGTGTGTGTGTATGTGTGTGCATACATGTGAATACAACCTGGCCCTAGGTTCTTGTGTGGGACACCTGGCTCTACTACGTACTTTGAGATTTTTCTATTGTTCTTTTAGCATAACACCCAGATGATAGTCTCCAAACTCAGTGTTTCAGGGAGCATTTATGAAGACGAATAGGAATAATAATGCCCAATACCTTAAAAAAAAATTGAGAAACTGTACTAAGCAAAGATATGAAGTATGCTCTCCATCCTGTTAGAATACAGCTCAGTGTTAGGACTTCTGTATAATGGGATGTGTAAGAGCCTAGGCTTGCTTCCTAGCAACCCTCTACCCCAAAAATGAAGATGTTGCAAAAACTTTCATGCACATTAAGATGCTATTTCACACAACTGACATATTGTGTTCTTTTTCTTAGCACATACTATCAAACCCTGGTGCTTCCATAAGAATATCCAGTACAAATTTATTGAGAACCTCTGACATCATACATGTTGAGATCCAAGGGCCCTTTACTCAGGTCATATCCTCTGTCTTGGCCCTTGAAGTTCTTATATTCAAGATAGCTGAGGCACAGGATAACCAAACTAAGTTGCCCACCCTGAACCATTTCATGCCTATAGTATAAAGCAGCATCAAATCTATACTGAATGATACTTAGTAGGAAACCCTCCATAAATGGAACCAAGAGACCATGATCTCCAAACAAGAAAAATTAAAGTGAGAAGAACATTATAATAGAAACAGGCTTCTTAAGTGAAGATTATCACAGTTAGTCTGCATCTACATGCCTTGCAATACTGGACCTTAATCTCTACCAGCTCTTTTCCTTCAGTTCTTCTGTGAGGGAAATGTGAGGTGAGACAGGAAGTTGTTAGCAGCCTCAGTTTGTCACCTGTGACGACATATAGACACATTCATGAATACTGTAATTGCTCCGTGGTATGATTCTCACTTAAGCTTTGAGATGTACAAAGATCCCATAGTGCTGTTCTCCTTATGTGCTTTGTATTTCTAGAACAAATGAAAAACTAAGATATGAAAGGGGTTATACAAATGAATATGGTTTAAGTAAAATGGCGAAGAAGGTCCTGTAAGCATGAGGCATCGTGTAGTGCTGTGCATACAAGCAAGCTTGCTGCTGCTGTGCAAGGTTCAAACTTCCAGTAGATTGACAGGAAAAATAATCATTGTGACTCACCTGTATAAGATGTACATGGGAACAAGGGGCCTGCCACCTAGGACTTCATTTTTAATAAAGTCTCCTAAAGAGATAAAAGAACACGGCAAGTGAACAATAAACTCACTCTTTATTTAGCTAGGTAGGTCATAAGAAATGTCTTTTTTATGGAGTAATTGTTTTTCTTAGAAAATAATTTCTTAGAGCAGGTTCAACAAGCAGTCGACTCATTTTAGAGTCAAACAGACTACAGACTGGACACAACCTTGGCCATCTTCTAGTTAATTACCTTGAGAAAGTTTGTTAATCTTCTTTAGCCCTAGTTTCTTTATTTATAATTTGAGGACAATAATGCCTCAAATTATTTCAATGTGAATATCACCTAGTAACGATGCTGGCTTATCATATGCACTCTACAAATTAGGTCTCTTCTAGGCTAAAACAAAATCAAAACAAGTAAAAGCAGAACAGTAGTAATAAGAATTAGTAATCTTGTGAGTAGTAAATTCTTTTAAGTAATGTGATAATATATCATACTATAGGTCATTGGCAATTAGTGGGCACCTTTGCACAAAGCACCAATCTCTCACTCAGGTGCCCACAGGATAGTCAAAAGTAATATGGAAGCCTGTAAACTTTGTATTTGTGTCTGCTTTCTTTACTTTGGATCAAACTCCTGTCTTACTCTCAAAGGCTTGATAATCACTCAAGGATTGTATGTTTAAAACAGGTGATACCTTACCTATCACATTCTCCTTCAAGGTGAAGACATAAAGGTAAAAGTCGTTGTTCTAAATGAGTAGTCACTTTGGACTCCAGGGACAGCAAAGTCTTAGAGGACAGACCACTCCCTGAAATGAACTCCCCCAAATAAAGCTACGATGGGTAATAGGAGTTACCAGCCTATAGGAAACACACTGATTTCCTTAAGCAATAAGAGTGATAACTTCCTACCAGACAGTGATCAAACAGACAATACTTTACCAGGACTGCTGAATTAGGCATATCTCTTGCCTCTTCTTTTCTTGAGTCTTTCTCTGTTTAAACCTAAAGCTCACATCGGTGCCTACAAGGTAGGAGCAGGGTTTCCTGGACATTTTATTGGTTTTTCTTCCAATGTTCACATTGAGTAAATCTTTCTCTGACTTTCACCAATACTCCTCTTTAATTGATATATTGGGGGAGGTGGTTGACCCTATTCTGTTAGGGTGTTAGACTAGGATTCTCTATCCTGAAACTCGGTTACAATGTCTTAACTCAACTTTGACAAGCAAAGTATTTATATGGTTTGAACTGGGCTATGTCATGGTGAAATTTAACATTGACAAGAGGGAAAACTTACTGTCTTAGCTAGTGAAAGGGAAAGAGCCGAAACCCAAATTTGGGCAGGAGTCTAGTAAACACTAGAGTCACCATCTTCAAAGTAGCATTTTCTTTATTTTAGGTTTTATTAGTAAAACACAGGCCTCATAATTTGGGTCCAAAGAAGACTAGGCACTGAAAAAGCAAAATTGAAAATTATGATCAAAATGGTAGAATGAGTGTCTGGTACTTTTTAAAAATGTCAATGTCAATTGTTCTTGGGAATATAACTTAAGTACAGAAGAGGCCTCAGGCTAGTCAGTTTCTGTCTAGACTGCCCTTTTAGTGTGGCCTAGAGCTCAATACTCTGACATTCTCTACATTAAGTCTTTTGAAATCTAATAGTAGAGACCAACATGTTAAAGGAGAGTTACAACCAGACTCTGTAAAAGCAGCCATAGCTTTCTGAGGACTTCTAAAGGAAACTGAAATGTGGGTTGGAAGGGTATGTGAGATTCTGTTAAAAAAACAAATGGAAAATTTAACAGTATAGCAAATTATAGAGTATTCTAAGGCATTAAGTGCAAAAATAGAAGCACACTATTATCGATGGAATAAGAATAATAACACAGATTGAGATGAACTACATGTATAAGAGAGTGAAGGTTAAGGGGACACAGCTGGTTAAGTAGTCTTGCAACTTCAGCCTGAAATCCAGCTGTGGGCAGGAGGTCTGAGAAGGCCCTGCTTTAAGTCAGTCACCATGACCCAGAAAAGGGAATCCAAGTAAATAGCCACAGAAAGCCACATGCCTCCTGCCACATCTGAGAATATGGCTGCCTCTTTGTTTGAGTCTACCTTTCAAGTTCATGGTTTCCTATGGCAACCTGTAATCCAGAGCTACACAAGGGAAGGGAGTTGGAGAAACATTGGGAGGGTGTGATAATGAAATCAAATCGGTAAAATACTCACTGTAGTTACCCTGAGTGGTGAAATGTCCAGGCTCCCCCTGGAGGGCAGTGAGTGTGTCAGAATCTTGAGAGATGTATGCCCCTTAGTACTGCTTTTAGCATTTCTTCTGAAAGAACTCAGTTGGCAAGGATAGATGTAAAGTGACTGAGATAACTAAATCAAGAAAATAAATGGAGCATTTATGAAGTACCTTTGTACAACAGGCCCTAAATAATTTACAGATATTATTTCATTTACTTTCACAACATAGATATTTTTTAAACAGGGAAGGCAACTTCATTTTAAAGGTGAAATAAGTCTTTTGAATAATCCAATGCAGTGAATTTAAGTATAGATTTATACAGAATGCAACTTCTACTACCATGCATCACATCTGATGGAGGACACAGACATTTTGCATCACTTTCAGTAAAATACGTGATATTAATTCAACTATAACGGACATATATTTATGCCAATTCCGTGTGATATTTTTTGGCCTTTATAGATATGAATGACTAGGGAAAATCAAAATTTTAAACAATCTCTCTGGGTAATTCCTATTTACGTTTTGGATTATGAAATGTTTACTTAGATATTTCCTTGATATTTGGGATGATCCCAGAAGTAGTTAGGGGAAAGCAGCCGATTTTATGGCAACAAACAAACTAGAACAGATTAAAACTCCACAGTTGCAAAGGTTCTGTAACACACAGAATTATCAGTGTTTCTATTTTGTACCATCTTTGTCAAGATGACTAAATAGCATGAGATTGCTTCAAAACAAAAGAAATTTCAAATAGAAAAGTATAAATGGTTCTTTCTTCTTAAGAAAAAAAATCAACATAGTTATGGAAGGTCCCCACCTATTCCAGACACTAAGAGCAGTCTGAATATTTCCATCCGCAGCTACTTGCCCGTGTTTAGAATTCAGCCACAGCAGCAAAGCCCATCTGCGGCGTATACTTGAGTTCACTTCGGTTTCTTACATAATGGCTTAGTACATTCAGCACTCAATGACCTTGGCAGGCACAGTAGTGCTTTAAAGTAGTTATAATCATCGCTCAAGAACTCCTAGTACATCCTGTGCTGTTAGTCCCAAATTCTAAATAAAATATAAAGACCTTAATTGGGGACGTGTCCCTTTTTGACAAAGAGATCTTTGCAGACTGAAGTTTATGCTCTTTGTGCAAGCATCAACATGAGAAAAATCTTATCAAAAATAACCTAAAGCTTCAAGTCTCTCATTAAGTGAATTTAAGCAAGAAGCAAATGCCTAATTAAGCCATTCTCTGTGGAGATAAACAATTGTACTTCTGATTTTCCTGTTTGGTAGTCAAGCCATAAAAATTAAGACAAAAATAAGATAAAACAAAACAAAACTAGCTTATAGAATAAAGCGCTTCTCAGAATGAAAGCACACGGTATTTAAATGTGATAACATAGGAGTAAATTGGTTAATTTTATTTATTTTAATTATTTAATTAATTTATTTAAAATTTCATGGAGAAAGTATAAATTAAAACAAAGCATTATAAACATTTTGAATTAGGGAGAAAAAGCAAAAACAAGCAACAACAAAAAAACAACTCATTAACTAGAGCTTTTTCATGATGGTTAAGTCTCTTTGGTAATTGGTGTTAATGCTCACCAATAACATGTTTACCAGTCCCTACAGGATCTGCTTTTTGATCATTTACCTTCAGAGTGTGTCTATGATCTTGTGCGTTTTTGGTTTTCTGGTGTACTTATTTTATCTACCATTTGATAGTCTTGATTTTTATCCAGAATGTACTCTACCCAGGTGGCTCCTGTGGTTTCTTTAACCTGATTGGTGACCCTGCCTACTGTAGCTAAGAGGCAGTCTCCAATTATAACAGACATCAGTTCACAATTAAGTATCAACTGCTAAGGAAGTTTAGAAAGCAAGCCTTTCTCTAGACTTTTAATGTCTTTGTGTTTAATGTAGACCTCTTTATATTTTTCTCCTAGGGTTGCATTGAGAATGAAATGAAATAACACATGAGCACATCCAGGGTCTGCATACATAGAACATCTGTCAATTGTTAAGTACCCCAGAACTGAAGGTAAATTCATTTTATTAATATTACTTGCAGTGCTTTGACATGTGCAGAAGTCTTAACACTTTCTCTTCATGTTATAGTGTAGCAGAATCTTAAAAGGTCTTTATTAATAAAACAAACCCAGAGCCAAGTATTGGGGTGAACACTGGAAGGTCAGAGAGACAGAACAAGCCACAGCTAACCTCACCTGGCCAACTTCTCAGCTGATCCTGTTTCCTCAGACTGGAAGCTTCTGAGTCCTCATCCAGAATGAATCTCAGCTGAACGGCTGCTAGAAGCCTGAAAGCTTAACCAGCAAAATGCTTCTAGTTTCTGGTCCTCATGCCTTATATACCTTTCTGCCTTCTACCATCACTCCCTGGGATTAAAGGCTTGCTTTCTGGGATTAAAGGGGTGAGTCAGCATGCTTGGCTGTATCCTTGAACAGATGGATTTCTGCCTCTGGAATGCTAGGATTAAAGGTGTGAGTGCCACCATTTTCTAGCCTCTATATCTAGTGGCTGTCTGTTCTCTGACCCCAGATAAATTTATTAGTGTGCACAATATTTTGGGGAATACAATACCACCACATTATAGTTTACCTGCTCTTCCTAAGTAAACATGATATTACAGCATTAAGTCAATTTCTTTGAAATCTCTAGGGTAAGAATGATGTACAAAATTTTGGAAGCCTTATTGCCTTTTCCAAGCTAGATGCAGTAACATAAATGCAATAAATTATTATTGAAGTGAACAGAGAATTGGAAAAGTTTTGATGGCCATCGCCTGACTGCCTGGTGCATGTTACACTTCATGGAATGTGTTTCATGAATTAATGATTTTTCAATACCAGGTGGACAGCCACAGGCCTCTTAACAAAGAGAAGCAAGCAGGAGGTAAGGAGAGTTTTATCAGAAAACCTAAATTTCACTGGAGTGAGTTTAAAATCCTCCCTATTCTTTCCTAACCCTGGCACTTGGAGTTATAGCATTAGTCTCCCTGCTAGTGACAGTGGTGGTGGGATTCTGGGGTGCCTCTCACTAATCTGCTGCTGGTTCCAGGCTCTAATGACCACAATGATTTATTTGTACTTCATTTAATTTACTAGATATGATATTTATAAAACTGTCTCTCCAGTGTTTTTATAAGTCAATGTTAGAGAAAGTATGAATGGTTTTGAATCTTTAACTGTCTTATGATCCAGCTTTCTTGAGGAAGACTTTTTTTTATTAGTTCCATGAACTGCCTCTATTTTATGGCTGTGGTTCTTTGAGTCTTGAAGGTCATGGAGAATTGGAGAGATCTGCTAAGAATTTTGAAAAATTGTATTGAACACAGGACTCTCCTGGTAATAAGGCTAAAGTTATGTGCTTCTTGATGAGATTACAAAAACATGTAATGTTTGTCAACAGTTTAGGTATGTACATGTATACATACTTTTTTGTTGGAATATTAACTATTACCTTTACATTATAAGATATAAAATGTAAAAATACAGCTCTCATCTCAAAAGAAAGAAAGGAGAGTTTGTTCTGGTCCTAAATACCAATGACCACAGCCTGGGCACACATATTCAAAATGTCTCAAATACTGTGTTCTAATGTAGTAACTCTTCCTTCAAGTTTTTATAGCAACAGAACAAAAAAAAGTCACAAAACACAGGACTTCTCAGTTGGATTTTTGGAAATAGTGGTGAGGAGATTATAGCAAACCTAGGAAATCTCTGCTATAGTCTGTAAAGATGTATTAATGGGATTTATCAAATAGTCACAAGGATATTAGGTCAAACATCAAAAACAGAGATAGACAATGGATGGCTATCAAGGGGGCCACAGACATCCCAATATAATTTGACTCCAATCTACAGCATTCCAACTCTGTCCAATTATAGGTATTCTGATCAGTCATTCAGCCTTACAGAATCTTTAATACAGGTGTATTCAGTTATGATGTAAATGGCTCCTTTTTCATATATCAACCTATGGGTTGGAGAACATGAGCTTAAGGAGCCTGCCAATGCAAACATCATGTACAACTTCACTTGTGCATCTTACATCTTACAAAAGCTTTGGAGAGCTTTTGGTGCCTGATGATTTATAATATCTGTTCTTCCTATGTTAAACAGAAATATATCATGCAAATGTTACAGTGGCCTAATGAAAGAACATAAAATGTGATAATATCATAAGACAAGAGGATATATAGATGAACACTAGGTGTTCCTAATGCAGTGTGAAAAATTCACCAATTCATTATTGAATCCCAGAAATACAATATCTAAGGAAAGGTCCAGAGATCTTTCTAATTTTTACCTGAATTATCTTATTCAGTAGGAAGTACTTCTTCATTATATTAAAAACAAATTCTGCAAATTTTTTCTTCTAACTTCCTTCTACCTTGATATAGAAAAGATACATTTTGAGAGAAATATTCTTAATGGAGCATAGGCACATGGAACTTTAACACCTTACTCGTGTTTCCTGAGTAGTATTGCTTCTAGAAGTTTCTTTGAAATATTGATTCTTAGTTTTAGTCCAAAATGAGGCAGCAGAGAGCAGCATGGTACATCATGCAGATTCCAAACAAGCAAAGCCCTGGTGCTGGTGAAAAGGCAAAGCAACAGGACTCCACATCCACAGCAGGAATCCAAACTGGTACACAGACACAGGAAAGAAGCACCTTTATGATTCTATTAGCTAAATAGGTGCCTCTATACAATGAAAAACTATACATCTGTGTATTTACCAGAGAGAAATAAAAACATACTGCCTGTCAGTATAGAGACTGGTCATGTAATAACCATAGCAACATTATTGACAATAGAAAAATTAACTTGGGAGCAACCTAAAATGTGTGAAAGACAAATTGTGGCATGTTTATATAATGGAATAGCACGCAGCAATCAAAACAGTTAAATTGGTGCCATCTGCATGGTAGATAAATTTAAAGCACATTAAGCAAAGAAAAAAAGGCCACATAGAAATGACTGTACCCTGTATAGTTCCAGTCATATAGCATTCTAGAAAGAACATAATGATGTTAGTATAGAGTAGATCACTGGTTTTGAGCCATTGAGATGGAAATGTTCTCCTGCCATATTGTAAGTTGTGGTTGTGTGCTGCACATACTCCTAAAAAATTATAATGTTAATTTAGAAATGGGCAAGTTTTGATACTTGTAAATAATATCTCAATAAAATAGTTTTTTTTTTAGAAAAAAAGCAGTTACTTGAAGAAAAAAAAGTTGGCATAGGTTCAAAGATCCATTTTCGAAAGCCTCTAATAAAGACATCAACCTTTTGTGATGTGACTCAGGAGGAGTCTATGTCTTGATTCAGTTCTTTCCACATTTATATAAGAGCTGGAGAAAGACATCAGCTGCTAAAGGGGCTTACTTATCTTCCTAAGGGCACCAGTTCACTTCCCAATTTCCATGTAATTACTAGTAGGTTTGATGTGACTGATGAGTATCTGTATGACCTTAGGAGCATATAGAAATAGACTTAAAGATGGAGAAGAATATCAAATCCACATAACTGATAAATTTTTACTTATCTGAGGCATTTCAAATATTTGAGAATATGTAACATTAGAGTAACTGAGATGCATTTAAGAGAAGTTGATTGTTATTAGACTCACGGCTTCCTTTAGCATAGGTAAAAAAGAATGAACTCAGTTTTATATATATACCAATAAAGCGTAACTCTAGGGTATTGGATAAAACCTCTCCAAATTTCCACAACTGAAGGGTCTCACAATTTGGCAATTGATGTTAAAGAAGTACCAGAATCAGCCTATGACCTTAAGTACAATATTAAAATACTTCCAATGTTTAATTTGTTTCTACATCACTTCTTAATTCTGAAGAAGTTGTAGAGGTCCTTGCCTTCTCTTCTCTACCTTGTCTTTCAAAGATTCAGACTGCTGTGAGTAGCTCAGGCTGATCATGAACTTCTTAGGTAGCTGAGAATGACCCTGAACTTCTGATTTCCTGTCTTTACCTCCTGCGGGGCCACCAACCCCACAGTTCCCCAGACTTCTCTTGAGTGAGAGCAGCAGGAAATATTAGATAGAAGGATTTAGAGTGTGGACATAAATAAATAGAAAATACAGGATAGCCTTGAGAGGGCCTAGAATCTATTCCAATGGGGCCCAAATGTCTCCGCCCTATGGTATTTATAGAAATGCCAAGGGTGGAGCAAAAGACCTCCCCCCAGCACAGCCAAGTGCAGACCATCATAGACACCTGCATTCAGGCCTGTGGTCCAATCCTCTTTATGCAGACCTGCTGGGTAAAGCCACTAGGAACCTGAAAATGGGCTCCCACAACCTCCTAAATTCTGGGACTTCATGTGTGTAATGCCACACCCAGTGAATGTGGTTCTGAGAACTGAACCCATGGCTTCAGGAATGCTATACTTCCAAGTATTCTGACACGGGAGCTATGTCTCTGCTCCCAAGCTGCAACCTTTTAATAAATGATGCAAATGTTGCATTGGGGGGGGTTCCATAGTCAAGTTATTTAAATGAGAAATGAAGAAAATATGCTAGGATGGCAAACCAATAGATCATGAGCTAAAGGATCTACATTTCAAAAATTTATCCGAAAGTCATATATTCTATAAGTTTCTGATCATTAGATTTTTTACAGTTCTGGAAAGCACTTTCCTGAAGCCCATCAACATGTCATAGATTGAATTTTAGCTTTACAGTTTTACTTTCCATAGTGCTGGCAATCAACTGGGACCTTGTGTATATTAAAGAAGCACATTACCACTGAGATACTTCCCTTCCTAGGCCCTCTTTGTTACTGTCTACATTTGAGACAGGGCCTCTTTAAGTTGCTGAGGCTGGCCTTGAACTCACTCTATGACCCTTACAAGCCTTTAACTTGTGATTCTCCTGTCTCAACCTCCTGAATAGCTGGATGACAGGTCTGTGTCATTAGACTTAGTGGCAGATTACTTTCCTTGATGAAAACTTCTTGCAAGCTAAATGTCCAACAAAGGACACTTAGTTAATTAATGTAGTTGAAACTGTCAAACTAATATTATTCAACCATTAGGATGTGTAAAATAATATAGGAAATAGAAATATCCAAAGGAAGACTTTTATCATAAAATCTTATAATGTATGGGATTCAAAATCAATTAAACAATATATATAGCAAGTAAAGATCTAAAATATTGTTCTGAAACTGCATCTCTCCAACTTAGTTTTCCTCTAAATTCACTTTTATGTCTAGTTGATTACTAGTTAGTCCATTTTTTAAATATTTCATTTTTAATTATATATGTATGTATGTATATATGTATGTGTGTGTGTGTGTGTGTGTGTGTGTGTGTGTGTGTTTGTATACATGTGAGTACAGGTGCCTGTAAAGTCCACAAAAGGAAATTGGATTTCATGGAGCTTAAATTGAATGTGATTGTGCACTAGCTGATAAGGGTACTAGAAACTGAACTTGGGTCTTCTGCAAGAGTAGCACATCCTCTTAACCACTGAGCTATTGCTCCAGCCCCTCCCTGCTACTAGATAATTCTGCTGTGAAATTTCATTGCACTTCAAAACCAACATGTCTAAAATGGAGCACATCTTGTTTCTCTCCAAACTTACTCCATTGTTATATTCCTTATCTTATTCAGTTCTATAGCTATTTATTCTGTTATCCAAGCTATTCATTTTGGTGACCTTGAATATTCATCTACTTCTGTGGTGATTTAAATGAGAATGTTCCTCATAGGCTCATATATTTAAATACTTGGTTCTCAGTTGGTGGAATTGTTGAGAAAAGGATTAGGAGGTATGGCTTTGTTGGAGGAAGTGTGTCACTGGGGCTTCCTTTGAGGTTTCAAAGGGCTAGGTCATTATCAGTCAGGTCATTATCTCTGTCTCATGCTTGTGGCTCAGGATGTAAGCTCTTAGGTACTTGTAGTAAGCTTTCCTTTTGTACCACCAACCAGCTCCCAAAATCCTGGCACTGAGACTTATTATTAGTTATAAATGGCTAATTAGCTATAAATTAGCCTTATCTTATGCTTGTTCCATTAGCTCCTATGACTTAATTTAAACTATTTCTCTTTGTCTACGTTTGCCTTGGGACTTTTTACCTTTCTTTTGTTCTGTATGTCCTACTCTGTAGCTGGCTGGCTGGCTGGGAGCTGCCTGGCTGACTGGCCCTGGGCATCTCCCTCTCTTTCTCTCTTGTTCTTTCTCTCTTTTGGAGCCTAGATTCTTTCTCCTACCTATTCTTTCCGCCTGCCATCCCCACCTATATCTCTACTGCCTGGCTATTGGCCATACATTTTTTTTAACAGACCAATCAGGTGCCTTAGGCAGACAATGCAACACCTCTTTACATAGTTAAACAAATGCAGCACAAACAAATGAAACATATCTTTACATATATAAACAAATGCAACATAAACAAATGTAACACACTTTTACATAGTTAAACTAATATTCCACAACAGTTACTGTTCCTAAGTCAAGCTTTCTTGCCTGCTGTCCTGCTTCCTAGCATGATGGTTATAGACTGTAATCCTCTGAAACTGGGAGTGCAAATAAAATCTTCCTTCCATAATTTGCCTTGGTGGTGGTGTCTTATCACACCAATAGAAATATAACTAAGACAAATTTCCACATTAATTTTCAACAAATAAAAAGTCACAGCTACTGTATGCCAGAAACTGACCAGGTCTTGGTCCTTCCATATGGAAGAACAATAAGCATTCTGCACACATTTGTAGAGCACACTGCATCATGGGAAGCAGGTATCACCTACAGCATTGCTAATGAGGACAAGATGATATTAAGCATAGACAAGATATTTTCAGCCATGAGAAAGTAGCTGTGGCAAAAAATTCCACAGAATTATTTAGTAAAAGAAACAAAACTACCACTGGAAGAAATGCAGACTCAAGCAGATTTTTACCTTCTAAAAAGTTTTATAATATGTCTCTTTTCTCTGACTTCATAACTACAACTCTTTTTTTTTTACACTAATATCCTCTCTTACAGAATCAATCAAATAATCTTAAAGTGGAATTTCTGCTTCTGGAACTATCTCCATTCTGTTCATTGCTAACATTATAGTTACACTGGTTATTTTGAAGCAAGTTGATCTTTGTCACTGCCTGGTTCCACAAGGCCATACTGCCACTCTTGAAACTAAACCCAAGTTCTACCCTATAGTACCCTGCAGGCCACAAGAATATGAAATAGAGATTCAGCTGTATATGATAAAGCTATACCTTGAAGTATCAAGGAATCCTTATAGAGGAGAAGTCAAATATCAAGGAATATTTGATGTTACTCAGCTTTTAATATATCAGCTGTCTTCTACTATGAATTTCTTGTGCACTCATATACTACTAGGCCATAAAAGCAAACAGTATAAGCTTCTCAGACCTGATCTGATCTGAACTAGGTAACACCCCTACAGAGGCAGTGTCTGTCTCCTAGCCTAGGAGACAGGCAGATTGTAGATGCATACATAGCTTTGTTTCTTGCCAAATGAAGCTCAGACCATCCCTTTCTCTCCATCCTAATGGCATTCCAGAGCTATTGACTCAGAACAAAGGGTTTTTTGCATAGCCAGGTACAGTGAAGACTGGGGCAGAATTCCTGACTCTGGGTTAGAGTGTGTGTCTTGGCACAAGGAGAAAGCAGCAAGAAAAAGGTTTTGCAGATTATAGGTGGATTTGAGTCAGATCAAGAGAGTAGGAAAGGAAGGAATGAACATGGATGGAAGAACTGAGGAACAAAGATGAGAGCTTCGTTAAGACTCTGAGAGGACAGGAAGAGAGGAGACAGAGAGGAGCAGAATGTGAGGACAGAACTGAAGCCGTGTAGAGAGAGAGATCTCAGGAAAAGGGACAGAGAGGAGCAATTTATAAGAATAGAATTAAAGTTATCTAGATAGATTTAATCTCAGAGGAATAAAGTAAATGGATGAAAGAATGTGGTGTACATAGATTCTTTTCCCTCAGATTACCCCATGCTAGCCATAGCATCTTCCCCAGGATTCTAGGAGAAATCTTCTTAGGGCAGACCCCTGGGGAAATTTCAATACTATAGTTCATATGACTCTGTGCCATCTCACTTCTTAAATAAACTAGTTCTTTCCACTGAATCACACTCTATCCTATAGCAGAGACATTCTAAACTTTCTTACTCCTTCTCATAACCACTTATATTTCACTTTAGAACCTTTGATTTCTTTCAGACCTCATCTAAGATAATTTTACTAGGAGACTTTTAAAAACCCCAAATTTGAGTAGGTGTCCATCTTGTGTGATCCATCAGCCATTCTACTACCTCTTCTCATCCATAGTTTATGTTGTAATCACTCACTTAATGTCTGCCTCTGTGGACTAATTTTCACATTGTAGGGAATGTTCTTTCTTCTCTTTACTGTATTATTTACAAATATTTATTATTTTATGTTAGGTGTATAAGTGTTTTCCTCAGGTGTGATAATGTGCACTTTATGAATGTTCAGTGTTGATGGAATTCAGGTGCTAGATTCCCTGGAACTTGAGTTAAAGATGATTGAAAGCTACTGTGTGGGTACTGGGAACTGAATCTAGGTCCTCTGTATGAACAGCAAGTACTCCTCACACCTGGGCCATCTCTCCAGTCCTACTTGTGGTATTTTAAAAACTCAAAGTAAATTGTGTGAAGAAGAGTTTTCAGTTAAGACATAAAGGCCCATTGTATACTTGAATAAATGACGGAGATACTCATCGAATGAACAAATATTTTTTATCACTGAATGGTGAAAATATTAATATCTTTTGACATTTATGAAATTCTTCCTTTCTAAACTCGCTACAGAAAACTACTCTATGAAGAAAATATCACATTCTTTAAATGTTGCTTCAAATACTGAAGTGCAGATGACTATGATTTTCCTAGACTCTCTAAGGGCTTTAGGCTGATCTGACTTTAAGAGCAGGCTTAGAATTCAAGGTCCTGATAGTGAGCAGGACCTGATGCATGGGTATTGCATAACTATGTCAGTGTTGGAGTAGATGACACAGGTGAAAGTGTCTGAGAGAGGGTAAGCCTTTTAGGAGTGACCTCATAAAATCTAGAGAAACGCCTGCATTTGAGTTATCTTTGAGTTCTATAGGAACTGTGCAAATAGTCTATACTGAATTGTTAAGCAACTTTATAGATTCCTTAAAATACATATATAGGGGTGTAATATAGAAAGTTGATCAGTAGAATCAAATTGAAGACCCAGAAGTAAATTCACACATATTTGGACACCTGATTTTTTTTTTAATAAAGACACCAGAAATACACCTTGCAAAAAAGAAAGCATCTTCAACAAATGGTTCTAGTCACTGGATATCTGCCTATAGAATGAAAAATAGATCCATATTTATCACCCTGCACAAAACTCAAATCGAAGTGGGTCAAAGAACTCAACATAAAAACAGACATGCTGAACTTGATAAAAGAGAAAATGGGAAACCACCTTGAATGCATTGGCATTGGAGACAGCTTTCTGAACAGAACACTGATATCACAGGCACTAAGATCAGCAATTAATAAATGGGACCTCATGAAACTGAAAATTTTCTGAAAGGCAAAGGACAAAAGAATCTTCAATTTGACAAATAGTCAGCCTACAGAATTGGAAAAGATTTTTACCAACTCCACATTCAATAGAAGTCTGATATCCAAAATATATAAAAAAAAAACTCAAGGAACTAAATATTAAAAAAACAAATGATCGAATTTAAAAATTTGGTACAGATCTAACAGAAAATTCTCAGTAGAGGGATCTCAAATGTCTGAGAAATATTTGAAGAAATGTTCAACATCCTATACCACAGGGAAATGTGAATCAAAACTACTTTGAGATTCCATCTTACACCTGTCGGAATGGCTAAGATCAATAATACAAGTGACAGCTCATGCTGGAGAGGATGTGGAGCTTTGGAATACTCCTCTCCTGCTAGTGTGAGTGTAAACTTTTACAGCCACTTTGGAAATCAATATGGTGGTTCCTCAAAAAATTGGGAATTGATCTACCTTAAGATCCAGCTATACCACTCCTGGGCATGTACCCAAAGGACACCCCATCCTCCCACAGGGATTTTTGCTCAACTATGTCTATGGCAGCTTCATTCATAATGAACAGAAACTGGAAACAACCTAGATCTATCAACTGAAAAATAGATTAAGGAAATGTGGTATATCTTCACATTACAGTATTACACAGCAGTTAGCAGTTTAACAACAACAAAAACTGACGCTATTTCAGGCAAATGGATGCATCCAGAAAAAAAGTCATTCTGAGCTAGGTAACCCAAACCCCAAAAGACAAAAATTCACTTATAAATGGATATTAACTGTTAAGTAAATTTAATCAAACTACAATCCACAGACCTAGAGAGGTTAGGTAAAAAAGAGGGCGATCAGAGGGAAGCATGGAGCTCTTTGGTGTGAGAAGTTACTCTGCAGGATACTGAAAGATAAACCTGGACACCAATCCAGCCACAAAACCCACCATCTACAATCTGTCCTGCATAAAAGATGTGCTGGGGCAATGGAGGTACAGAACTTGTGAAAATGACCAATCTATGCTGAATTTGACTTAAGGGTCACACCATGAGAGGGAGCCCATGGCCAATGCTGTCTCGATGGCCAGGAACTGTTGAAAACAAACAAACAAACAAAACAAAAACACTGAAAGGATTCCTAATGACAGTCTGCTATACTCAGCATCAGTTCCTTGTCTAGTCATCCACAGAGAGGCTTCCTCTGGGAGCAAATGGGAGCAGATGTGGCCAGACATCTCAGGGAGAGAGAATCTAAATTGTAGATCTCTATCAGGTCTTTCCTCTTAGAGATCAGGGAACCCCTCAGAAAAGGGGGGGGGAGGTTCTAGTAGTCCAAGGAGATGGAGGACATCTGCTGTGAGATGATCCTTCTGTATGCTGTGAATGTGTGTTGCTCTCATTGGTTGATACTAAAGCTGCTTTGGCCTATGACAAGGCAGAATAAGGTTAGGCAGAACAATCAAACTGAGGGCTTGGAGGTAAAAAAGCAGAGTTGAGAGACTCGAGCCAGCTGCCCAAGGAGCAAGATGCCACGGGCCTCAAGGCGATGCATAGATTAATAGAAATGGGTTAATTAAATGTAAGAGCTAGTTAGTAATAAGCCTGAGCCATTGGCCAAGCATTTATAATTAATATAAGCCTCTGTGTGGAAATTTAGGAAGTGGCTGCTGGGTATTTGGGAACAGGAGCGACAAAAGGCTCCACCTCCATTTACAGACACCAAGAGATCATAATCCACTGAATCAACTAAGCAGGGCTCACATGGGCTCACAAACACTGAAACCGCAAGCAAGGGGCCTGCATAGGTCTGTACCAGGTTTTCTGCATATATGTTATGGCTGTTAGCTTAGTGTTTTGTGAGACTTTTTTTTTTTTTTTTTTTTTGGTTTTTCGAGACAGGGTTTCCCTGTGTAGCTTTGCGCCTTTCCTGGAACTCACTTGGTAGCCCAGGCTGGCCTTGAACTCACAGAGATCCTCCTGGCTCTGCCTCCCGAGTGCTGGGATTAAAGGCGTGCGCCACCACTTTGTTAACAGGGGAAGCAGGTGTGTCTGACTCTTTTGCCTGCTCTTGAGACTCTTTTCCTCCTCTTGTGTTGCCTTGTCCAGTCTCAATATGATGGCATTTACCTTGTCTTATTGTATCGTGTTTTGTCCTATTTGGTGGTAATTTCTTGGAGGCCTGCTCTTTTCTGAAGAGGAAATGGAGGGGGAGTAGATTGGGGAGAGGGAACACCGGGCAGGGGAAGCTAGGGGGATTGAGGTGAGGGGAAATTGTGATTGGAATGCATTGTATGAGAGAAAAATCTATTTTCAATTTTAAAAAAGCTATAAAGGAAATTTATGCTATTTATATTATTTTAGAAATCTTATTCTTTGTAACATATAAAATACACTTCATTGAATCATAATTTTGTTTATAATTTTACTTTCTCTTTTATAAAAGGAACCTTAAAATACTGTAAATATTATTCCCAATTTTCTGTCTTTTAAAAACTTTCTGTTCTCTTTAGTTGTACTTGATTTTTAAAACTTAAAATTTTATTTACTTTTATGCTATTCATATTTGTTCATCTCTTCCTCAATTGATCCATTTATCTTTGCTTTTATGCATGCAGCTCTCTCTAAGTGAATTTTCTCTTGCTATCACATATCCTTTAGTGGCTCTTTCAGTAAATATGTATGAATAGTAAAATCATTGAATCATAATGTACTTGAAAACAGCTTTTGTTTATGCTCATCTTGAATAATAGGTTTAAAGCCCCTAATCTGCTCTATGAAGTGTTTTGATTTTGAGTTTTAAAATAGCCTATTTTCCTATAAGATGCAATAAAAAATAAAATTGCCTTTAGACTCTAATACAAATTAGTAATAAACAGAAAGCATATACTTATATGTATAAAGTCTAGAGAAGAGTCCCCAAACTCCCAAGCAGAAATGCAGTGACCATGCCTTGCTGTATCATATTCTCGCAGTGGTAGATTAGAAGATCTGTATGTTCATAAATAAAGAAAATATTACACCATGATAAATTATCATCAAGATTCTAACCTATGCTTGGATTTTCCAATGGTTATTGGTACACCTAACCTCTTGTTTTCTCATTAAACGTATAGTTGTATTTTCCTGCCAACACATAAATATTAAGCTTTAATAATTGCATAGTATTTGCTACTCAAGATTCCTCAGAGAATACAATAGAAAATGCCTTTGTATACAGCTGCAGTGATCAAACTTGCCAAAACACTGCCAGAGTCCCTCCTGCCTCGCCAAGTGAAGTTGATACCACTTGCTTTATTCCATTATTTGTCTAAACGTACAGCACTGGAACACATGTCTTAACACAATTAGTTATTTTAAGCTTTCTATGCTCACTCCACATGTCTCTGCCCTGAGGTCTCCCTCTCTCTTCTCCCATTTGTGTTTGAATGTTAGTTTTTCCATTGTGACATTTCCCCCAACAATTACTCTCTGAGTGAACTGTGTTCACAGGTCCTCTGCCAAGGAGCAAAGTGAATCTGCCTTTGTAATTACAGTTTTGGGCCCAATGCAGCATACATTAGAAGCCAGAATTTTCTTGATTTTACCTCCAAACATGCTCTATGATATTTTAAAGTAGTTTTTAGATATTTCCATCTGGGTGCCATTTAATCTCCAAAGTTCAATACTCTGTAAATTGAATTCATCATCTTTCCCCTGAAATACCCTCTCTTCAGATCCATTCATTAACTTCTGACAAATTTTCCCATTATGATTTTAAGTCCTAACTCAGTCACCATTTCTCTCATCTTATATTCTTTCACTTATTAAGAGTATTGATGAAATTTTTTGCTTGTTTGTTTGTTTGGTTGGTTGGTTTCCTACAATCGTTCCTTTCCTCTTTAAAAACTAAATTGAAGGTCTACATGTTTCTGTTCCTGGCTTATTGGTATAGTCACTAACCTACTGACCTCAAACCTTTAGGAATGTTTATTAATGGGAAGACTATGTATCTTTGGATGGTAAATTAGATGATATCTACCTTAGAGTTTCTATTGCTGTGATAAAACACTGATGGAAAGCAACTTGAGGGGTAAATGGTTTGTTTCGTCTTGAATTTTCACACAATAGTCCATCACTGAGAGAAGTCAAGGTAGGAACCTGGAGACAGGAATTGAAGCAGTCTCCATGGAGGGGTGCTGATTCCTGGTTTGCTCAGTGTGCTTTATTATACCATCCAGGACTACCCACCGAAAACTACCCACCCATTGTAATGATAGAACCCAATGTGGACTATTACATTTTGTAACTAGAACTGACAGCACTGCCCCCTCCCTACCTCACCAGGAAAGCATCAGTGGACTGAGCCCACTCACATCAATCATCAGTCAAGAAATTGTATCACAGGGTAGCTTACAGACTGTAGGTTTTGTAAAGCTGACAATATAAAAACTAACCAGTACTATACCATATTAGTTTTTCAAAGGATGGGAAGTTTTCATGAATGTGTATACGGAGATCTATGGTCTACATGCTTTTGTTACTGAGAGTGTTATATGCTGGAGAACAAAAGCAAGTTGGTCTGACTGATGATGCTTTTGCTACCAGGCTAGTCTTAGAATAATTTATAAAAGTTTACCAAGAAGCTACATTATTGGTGAAGCTGGAAATAGCATGATCCTTGACTGCTCCATTTAGCATCCCGAGGAACCTGTCTCCCTCTTCCATGCCTTCTGAGCAATCCTTACTCCATCATTCCTCCCTCTAGTTCTTACTGTCCTAAGGCAGCATTTAAAGCTCAAGGTTTCTTACTTTCACAAAGTTCCAATGTTTTACATCTGTTAACTTTTTATACAGCAAGTGGCTAATCAGATGCATTCATTCATTCACTCATTAATTCATTCTATAAATATTTAATAAACATCATTTATTACTAGGATTATTATAGTCACTAAAAATTAAAATTAAAACAACAAAAAACCTAGTCCTTCCAAAAATATAGATAGCTACTTTGATAGCTTCTCCTTTGACCCTTTCAACATGTCAGGTTCAAAGAAGAGCATCATATCAGAGTTAAGAGCATGATCAGAAGGCAGATTGTCTAGTTTCAGATCTTAACTGTAACCCTCTCAGTAAACAAAGAAGTACCTTTACATCAACTCTCAGTGCCTAGTTGTATCAGCTGTAAAAATAAGACTATTTACTTTATTTGGAAAATATATGATATACATTAGAAAATGCCTGGAGCCTATATATATATATATATATATATATATATATATATATATATTCACTAAATACTATTAAGACTAAAAACTGTGCATTGTAAGCATTTCAGGTTTTACAGTCTCAAGACCATGCATAAATATAAAAGTCAAACATAAATGCCAGTGCAACTTATTTGTCTCTGTATTAAGTGACATTGTTTGATACTGATTCTTTGATTTGTTCACTGATAACTTTGGGCTATCACATATTTTTAGTACTGAATCTAGAGAAGTTACATACAAGTAATTTTTGAAGTTAGGAAAAACCAGATTTGAGGCTTTTATTGTCTCTGTGTGTCATTTGATCTTGTAAAAAGTGGGATATGACTGTACCAACCCCTCATCATCTAGTCCATGTTAATTGGGTACTTAGTGCATGGCAAACATTACTCTAGGCCATGAGGATACAGTGAGTCTAACAGACACAGCCCAGCATTGGTGGTGACTATATTTTGAGAATGAGAGGAAGAAAATATGTGCAAACCAATGATTAAAAAAATATGGTTAGGTGCCTCGATGGATGGTTTTTAAGGATTCACTATTTCCTAGGACTGGAAGTCATCTTGGTGAAAGGATCTCACAGTGAATTGTAGGAACCAAGTGCACATTTATCTTTCCTTACCCCACCCCACCCCCCAAAAAGGAAGAAAAAGTGTGGTGGGTTGAAAGAAAATGGCCCCCAAAGGGAATGGCATTATTAGGAGGTAGGGCTTTGTTGGAGTGGGTATGACCTTGTTGGAGGACGTGTGTCACTGTGGGGGTGGATTTTGAGGTCTCCTATGCTCAGGATACTGCTCAATGTGTGAGTCTACTTCCTGTTGCCTGCATATCAACATGTAGCAGCTCCTTCTCCAGCATCATGTCTGCCTACACACTATCATGCTTCCCACCATGATGATAATGGACTAAAATTCTAAAACTGTAAGCCCCCACCTCAATTAAATGTTTTCTTTTATAAGAGTTGTTGTGGTCATGGTGTCTCTTCACAGCAATAGAGACCCTAACTAAGACAGAAGTTGGCACCAGAAATAGGGTATTGCTGTGATAGGCCTGACCATGTTTTTGTTTGAAGGAATTGAGACTTTGGAACTGTGGATTAGAAAAGCTGTTGAATACTTTAAGTACTGCTTAATGGGCCATACTAATAGGAACATGAAAGACAGTGTTGTTAAGAGTTATTTGAACTGTAGGGGCTGAATCAAGAGGTTCCAGAGGAGAAGAATTTTAGTATGTTGCCTAGAGATCATTCTTGCGATATTTTGGTGAAGCATGTGGCTGCTTTTTGTCCCTGACTGAAATTCTTCCTGAGGCTAAAGTGAAGAATTTTGGATTAATTCCATTGGCAGAGGAAATCTCAGAATAGCCTAGTATAAACTCTCTTGTGTGGTTATTAGTGGTAACTCTGATGAAGATTTATAATGAAAAGGAGCAAGCTGAAAAAAATTGTTGTGTCCAGTGTCATGCAATAATGGAGGACAGACCCATCAGAAGCTGATTTTATTTCAGAAGAAACCAAAGAAAGAAAAGAAAATCACCGCTGGGCATAAAAGCTTATCAACTAGCTGAGACCACAGCCAGAATTCTGGAGTCTGAGGCAGTGGCAGCTGGAGGGGGGTTATGAGCCCCTTTTTATAGTAAGGGGAAAGCATTAGCCATGGACAAAGAAATTTTTATAATTTTGAAGTTAAACTTTTAGAGACAAATTGCTTTTAGGTTTTACAATTTTCCATTAACATGGTTTTAGAAGGTTTTAGCTATTTGTGTATCCCTGCAGCCCTTCCTGGCACAGTTCATTGATGTTTGCCCAAACCTGCAACTTCCCCTGACATAGCTGGGCTCCCACAGCGGGAGGAATATGAAGCAATGCAAATGGAAGGGCCCAGTTAAAGGTTCATCCTTTTTTGCTGGCCAAGCTGATGGCTGTCAGTTTCGATCTCTTAAGCTTATTCCTGTATTCATATCTTTTTCCTATATTCCTATCTTATTCCTATATTCCTGGACCCTTCAAAATAAAAAAAAAAAAAACAAAATGTACAGTTTGAGAAAAGGAGCACCAGGAAGTGGAATAGAGCTAACTCTTATGTTCAAGGAGAAAAGCAGATTAAAAAATGGAATAAGGTCAGGCGGTGGTGGCACACGCCTTTAATCCCAGCACTCAGGAGGCAGAGGCAGGCAGATCTCTATGAGTTCAAGGCCAGCCTGGGCTACAGAGCAAGATCCAAGACAGGCACCAAAACAACACAGAGAAACCCTGTCTCGAAAAAACAAACAAACAAACAAAGAGTTGCAGTGGTCATGGCGTCTCTTCAGAGCAATAAAAACCCCAAGACAGAAAGAGAGAGAGGAGAGAGAAAAAAGAAAAGGCAATGATAACAGCATAACTATGAGAAAGTTCATCACAGAGGGATGAGTTCTGGGCCTCAGCAGCCATTGTAGCATGATGACTGGTTGCTATACAGATCAGCAGTGGCCTTATTGGGATATGATTTCCTATCTAAGGTTGTATTTTTTTTTCTTTCATTTAGGCCAAATTACTACTTTTTTTTTTTCCAAGTCAGTTTGCTTTACCACATTAGAACACTCCTAAATTATTTTACTTTTCTAGAGGTCTGTTTTCCAAATATTCAAGACATTCTCCTAGGTGGTATTCTCAACTTCTCAAACCTGACAGCCAAACCCAGAGCATTGGGAAGGGATAATCTGTTGAGAATCTGCTGAGGTCTTATCCAGGTCATATTTCCCCCTTGATGTCGAAGGGGGTTTCTGTCTTTATATTCTTATCTTCCTTTGTCTCTCCTTCATTTCCTCATATCCATTCACTCTAAGGAAATTCTACCTGATGAGAAATTACATTTCCTGTCTTCAAAATAGAAGAAAAAAAAAAGTACAGTATTCTAGCAGTTGAGCATCACTCAGGCCTCCACACTGCACGATGCAGAGAGGCAGCAAAGGTATCCCAGAAGCTCTGGTACAGGGATCGAAGTGAGATCACTAAAAAAGGTGCAGAGCAAATATTCAGACCCACATCTCAGCAAGTGAAAAATACCTGGAGACAGCTATAAAAATCTAGAAGGATTTATAATGGAAATTTTGACATTGTCATGCCAAGTATTGTGATCATATTCAGCTCCCTTTTCTCTCTCTTTTTCTTCTCCCACTTCCACTCACCTGTTCTTGTTCTCAATTAGTGTCCTTCCTACTGTTGTGTATTTTCTTGTGTGTTTGTGTTCAGGGCTTGTGCAGGTAGCCATGGCTGCCATGGGTTTATAAGTGCAATAGTCATGTTGTACTCGGAATTTAGTATTTCATAGCACTCCATCTCATCCTCCTCCTGTGCTCATGATCTTCTTCCATTGTCATTTGTAATGTTACAGGGAAATTTTTTTTTTAACATCCCAAGAAATCAATGAGGCTTCATATTTGTGAGTTTTAAGTTCTTTCTTCTTCAGGATGGGTTAAAACCTAAAACTCTATTACATACAGAATTGTAGCAGCTTGTAAATTGGTAATTAACAAACAGTTAAACCTGCAGAATTCCTTCCAGATATGGATGTCAGAAATGCTTCTGTCTTTTGGGGCTGAATATGTGAAAAAAAAATCTCTCATATTGATCTCAAGTCCTGCATTTTAGATCTAGCTGCATTATCATTTATAGATGTGAACACAGATACCAGAAGACTTAGTAGTTCTAGCTTGTTGAAAATGTTAGTGACCTATATTAATTTTTGCACTTCCTGTGTGTGCTCACTCCATTGCCGAGAAAGATTCAAGCGGAGAGTTCTCATGGTTTTTCTTTGTCTTCATCTGTCTGAGGAATTTGCATTCTTATCTGAGGTCTTCCACAACTACATCCTCTGTGACACCTGACAGCTCTGGCCCTTGGACCCTTGCCCACACCTATGACAGCTTTCAGAAGTCTCAGAAACTCCCAATTTATTAACTTCCTTCCCAACTCCTGCTCACATCTTCCCATATCTCAGATTTATTCTCTACTATCCAGACAGGTAAAAAACAAATGAAGTACCACTGCTTCCTCAAAATTCTCGGATATATGATAATGTCCATACTTTATGATGCCTGGACATTTTTTGAAGAGAATGAATATAGTAGAAGAGATCTAAATATCTGTGTTACAGAATCTTTTGATTTGTGTGACAGTCACAATTTTCTGCAGACTTTTGATAGTTTTCTAAGAAGTATAAATAATTCATTTTAACTATTACCACACTCGAAATCTCAACCTTGAGTGTGTTGTGTGTTTTTAGGGACCCTGGATTGTGTTGTTTCATTCCTGAACAAAGTGTGGGTGTGTTTGCATTTTACTAGCTTTTCCCGAGTGTCTGCTTTCTGTTCTGGGGTTTATTCCAGGTACTTCTCTGCACCCAGCTATCATGCCACAGCTATCTTCTATGAGCTTCTCAGCCTTTGCTTTTCCTTCCTTCATGAACTTGACATTTTGATGAACAGTACTCAGTTTGGGTTTAACACTTTTGAGTATGCTGCAGTATTGAATATTTATGTGAAAGAATGCCTTTGTCTGGTTAATACGAGGTCTGCTGGGCCTGGAAAACCTGTTTTTCCATTTCCATACTCTGTAACAAATACACTTTTATGTTTAAAAAATCTTAAATATTCTAACAAGCTTTGTTTATTTGTCTCTCTGTTTTATAATTTTCTAACATGTAGCACTTTATTCCATGGAAGGGGATAAATAAACATTTGAATCTCTTCCTAGAATCTAACATAATCCAAAGTCAACTTTGCAACAATTATTTGCTCAATTTCAAAATAGAAGCAGGCCGGGCGGTGGTGGCGCACGCCTTTAATCCCAGCACTCGGGAGGCAGAGGCAGGCGGATCTCTGTGAGTTCGAGGCCAGCCTGGTCTACCAAGTGAGTTCCAGGAAAGGCGCAAAGCTACACAGAGAAACCCTGTCTCGAAAAACCAAAAAAAAAAAAAAAAAAAAAAAAATCAAAATAGAAGCAACTGGGCATTGACATCCTCACACAGAACATTACACCAATACACCAAAAGTTGTCATTCCTTTGAGCTGTTCTTACCCTCAGTAGATTTCCTAGAACTTGTGTAAGCTAACTTACAGGGATGGCCTTTATAATATTAATCAATCAAAGAAGCAATCATAATAGCCATCTATTTTTATATAGATAATCATATGCAGTACCTTTATGTGAAGTTTTTTAAAATTCCAACAAAACATGCAATATATTTGAAATAGAAAATATATATTCTGATTTACTTTAGTCAAAAAATATTAGTGTTGGGTGTTAGGAGCCATGTGACTTCTTTGGGGAACAAGGCCTGAGAATAGCACAAATGACTCTCCTTGTGGCAAGACCCAGGAGACCCTGACCCACTGGGCAAAGACCTGTGGACAGTTGACTGCATAATTCCAGGCATGACCCTAGGAGCATATGTGCTGCTTGCTTTCACTATGCTAGCCATACTGCTGGCCTGACTGCGTTACAGTAGGTCATGAAGTTTAATATTACATATTTGCATAACTGTTCTGGAAAGAATGGTTTTAACCACTAGAGTCTTTGAGAAATGTTAATAAATAGATGATATCAGGAATTAATGGGAACAGTCTAGGAACAGGGAATAAAGTAGAAGCATAGAAACCCACAGTGCCCTCATTTCTAATAATTAATTACTGTGCCAATACCCCAAGAAGTTAAGGGAAATAGACATAAGAATAAGGGACAAACAGTGCCAAATATAAAGAGTAAGTTTCCACGTTATGATGCCAATGGGATAAATGGGAAAACTTGGAATATCCCCAGAGGAGACAGAGTAGTACAGAATGTAAAATGGACTGATCCAGCTTTGGCTGGTGAGGTGATTATGACAACTCAGACCCTATCAGATGTGAATATTAACCACAAGAGACAAAACTGTTTCTCATCCTTCATGACGCTGTAACCTCATATGCTGCCAACTACGAATGCTGTTCTACCTTGTAGGTGTGCCTAACTAGAAAACTTCCTTTGTAGCTTGCAAGACTGCTTAGGTTTCTAACAGTAGAGCTAGAGATCAAAAAGGTAATGGCTACCGGTGAGAGAGTTGGGGGATGGAAGGGGAAAGAGGCAAGGAACAAATCGGTCATTATCATAACCATTTCTAGAAACTTAGGAAGTAAAAACTGATTGTAAAACTGTTCATGCAAACCATTGGAACTGTGTAAATAAAGACATCCCAGGCTATCTGGGGCCACTTGTTTGAATGACAACAGGTGGTCACAATTTCTTCATAATGCTGACTTCACAGATCCGTCAGAGGTCTTTGAACCCATCTGGGTTCCAGCAGTTGGGAACTTGTAAGATTTCCCCTTTCTATGTTATCACATCTGTTGATGTCATTGTTCCAGTCTTGTTTAGACAGCTATGTTGAGATTTAAAGGTGTAGATTCCCCGACATTTC
Source organism: Peromyscus attwateri (assembly GCA_902168425.1). NCBI lineage: Eukaryota > Metazoa > Chordata > Mammalia > Rodentia > Cricetidae > Peromyscus > Peromyscus attwateri. The sequence continues at coordinate 36,258 of CABHPP010110983.1, read as the reverse complement.
TAGCAGACACAGTCTTACAACATAGTTCCTATTCCTCTGTCTCTTTCCTCACTCTTGTTGATAAGGAAAGCCTAAGCCTTAGGTGCAGGAGTTCTAGTGTAGATGAATCAGTTGGGTTAGGTCTGAAATCATATACATGCAAGTAACATTATATTGACGGAATAGGCCACATTTATACATGTAAGACTATATCAAGATATATCAACAATTAAAGAAACAGAGGCCATTGAATTTGAGAGAGAGTAAGCTGGTGGTGTACCTAGGAAGGGTTGAAGGGAGGAAAGAGAATAAGGAAATGATGTAATTGTATTTCAATTTCAAAAATTCAAAAAATATTAGTATAAAAATATTTCCATACAATTACTAAAACTTCCCATTGTTGGTGGAGCATTTATAAGCAATGATCATTATCTGAGAAACTTATTTGTGGTAGTTTGAATGAGAATGCCCCCATAGGCTCATAGGTTTGCAAACTTAATCCCCAGTTGATGAACAGCTTGAAAAGGATTAGAAGGTGTGGCCTTGTTGGAGGAGGTGTGTCACTGGGGGTGGGCTCTGAAATTTTAAAAGACCATGCCAGGCCTAGTCTCTATCTGTCTATCTGTCTTTCTGTCTTTCTGTCTTTCTGTCTGTCTGTCTGTCTGTCTGTCTGCCTCTGCCTGCTGTCTTTGGATCAGGATGCAAAGGTCTCAGCTATTTCTCCAGCATCATACCTGTCTGCATGCTGCCACACTTCCCACATGATAATGGACTAACCTTTTGAAACTGTAGGCAAGCCTTCAATTGAATGCTTTCTTTTAGAAGGGTTGTCTTAATCTTGGTGTATCTTCACAGCAATAGAACAGTGACTAAGACAATATTTAAAGTTAAAATGTTTGTTGTATCAGCCCTTTCTCCCTTAGTTTTAACTCAAGGTTTCCAATTACGGTCAGTTGTGTTCAACTTACACACTTTGTGAGCTGCTACGACAGAACAGGATGTTTGCAAACAAGGTTTATGTCTAACAGAAGTGAGGTCAAATAATGGGAACACGAAAGTTCATGCTCACAGTTATAGTCTTGCCACGTTTTGACAAATTCCTCAAAATAATGTCCAGGCATGTCTTCTTGCATCTTTGAATATCTGTGTGATTGCTGTAACATCGAATCTTTACATTTCTAAACCTGGAAGGAGTGTTAATTGTATAGAAGAAGAAGCCAGTTTAGGACTACGTGGCATTTGCTGCTGGAGTTTATTTCTGTCTCGTGGAATGAGGGATGGACAAGAGCCTAGGGCATTTGAATACAGTTGCTGGCTGTTTGGGAAGGACTAGGAGATGTAGTATTGCTGAAGGAAGTATGTCATTGGGGGTGGGCTTTGAGGTTTCCAAAGATTTGTACCCTTTCTAGTATGCTATCTCTGTCTCTGTCTCTTTCTATCTCTCTGTCTCTCTGTTTCTCTGTCTCTCTGTCTCTCTGTCTCTGTGTGTGTGTGTGTGTGTGTGTGTGTGTGTGTGTGTGTGCACATGAGATACTTATTTATACTGACAATGCTCGTCTGCTGCAGTAGCTAGTGGCTGAGATGGCAGCAATGTCCTATGCTGATCTGTAGCTGGGATATGCCTCAAAAGTAGGAAGAGGCTGAAAAAAGAGGGAGCCAAGTCTGTCTGATGCCAAAGCCAGGTTTTCTTGATTTCACTACTACAATCCCAGCTCCAAATGGATTGTACAAACCACTCAGACCTCTGTCAAGTCTCTGAAAAAGTAATTATTTCTTCCTAAATGCACACACTAATTCCAACAACAAAAGTTGTATTAAACATTTAAAATACAGATGTCAGACACTTGATAATCATATATGGGTATACCTTAATGTAATCTCCAGCAATTGAATCATCAAATAGCACCAAATAAAATGGTGTACCTTATAATATGTTTTTTTTTTTTCAGTGTTATCCTTTTGACAGGGACACAAACCTTCAAAACCAGTTCTGCACTGTACACTGAGTGGCCACATGGTGTCAGAAGCTACATGCTGCTGCAGTACACTCAGTGACCACATGGTGTCAGGATCTACATGCTGCTCCTAACAGAGGGACCAGATTTGAATACAGAAAGGAAATTTAAAAAATGCTTTTAAGGTCTTGTTTTGTAAATTGTCTCCAACTTTTATGTTTTCTTTATTGAATGATTTAATACAATTTCAAAAGTCATGCTAAAAGTTTCCATCACCAGTCACCAGAGCTGTTCTTCTATTTTTAGTGTTAAAATTATTGATAAATTACTGTAATATGTTACACTAAGCTTTATGATGATCTCTTCCAGCTGTTTAACTAAACTATGTCCTCTGGAGCTACGTGGTATATAACTCCATCATTATAGAGTTGGTCTGTAAGGAACAGAGTATGGGGAAGGAAAAAAAAAGAAGTGAGAAAGGTTTGGGTCCAAATCCCTACTGGGCCATTCTTGGTCTATAATAACCTATATAAAAGACCTACTCTATCTAAGCTCTGGCATTGAAGGGGGACATGAACTCTGCAGTATGACAGAAAAGAGAGGAAAATGTATGTCAGCTTAAGGCATTGAATATGGTCAAAGTACACTATATAGGTATGAAATACTATTCCATGCAATTAATAGACAATAAGAAGATGAAAAAATATACAGGAAGAAAAAGGTAGGGAAGAAGAGAGGAAGGAAGAAAGGAAGGAAGGAAGGAAGGAAGGAAAGAAGAACGAAAAAAGAAAGAAAGAAAGAAAGAGAGAGAGAGGGGGAAGGAGGGAGGGAGGGAGGGAGGGAGGGAGGGAGGGGGGGAGGGAGGGAAAGGAGGAAAACTCTAATTTGTCCCAGTGCAGAGCCACAGTTCCATCTAGGTCGCCACTCTCTCGGTCCCCTTCTCCCACACACTTGAAAAACGGTGCCATCTAACTCTCTAAAGCCCTGAACCTCCAGTCTCCAAGTTTCTGATATGACTCATGTACCATTATCGTTTGTTTCTTTGTTTCATTTTTTTGTGCCATATCTCCAGTTTCCAAGTGAGGCCTAACTAGTGAAACCGACCTTCTCCTTAGCACATAATCTCTTGCTAAGCATTCTTCATCAGTCCTGAGAGGCGAGGCTCCGCCAGTGAAGATACCTCTTATTTTCCTGAAAATTCAGAATCATGATTCCGTTAACACTTATTAGAAGCCACGATTAAGAGTTCAGTGAAAGTTCAAAATTTTAACATGTGAAAATTCCTAGCTTACCCCTGCAATTATCAACCAAGTGTTTGGACATTATTCATGTAGCTTATCTCTTTCCTGATGTCAGAAGAAAGAAGGAGAGTGAATGTGTGTGTGAGAAGAGGGAGGGAGAGAGAGAGAGAGAGAGAGAGAGAGAGAGAGAGAGAGAGAGAGGAGAGCACACTTTGTCATGTTCACTTCCCATTATCCACTTTTAACCACTTTTCTCTTCTGCTGAACCCCATCTTTACACTAAAGCTCCCTCTTACTTTTTGAAGCGAAAGGTGAGACCTTTGTGTAGAATAGAAACTCTACTACCTATAGCCTGTTTACTATGCATAGTAAGAGTAGTATAAAGTATCTGACTTCTGACCCCAGAATTCATTTTCAACATAACTGCATAAAATTTAGGCTAATGTAAAAGTGGACTCCAAACCAGCTGGCTGCTTTGGGTCTGTCTGAGACAACAGTTTGCAGTTTGCTTACATTAGAATTACAGCTCTGGGGAGGTCATGACCCTACTAGAAAAACAGATTTATGCACATTGTGTCCCTGAAGTATAAAACTCTTATTAGTATTATTCCTCTAAATCAAGAAAACACTGACTCAATAAACATTCTTACTTAAAAAAAAACTGTGTAGTTTTATTTTTTTCCTAGAAGAGATGAAAACACAGGGGAGGGAGGGAATACAGTATATTTTGGAACTAGCTAGGCCTTAATCCAGTGCTACTGGTTACATCAGATCTTGTCCATAGTCAGTGATTTCTGCAGAGTTCTAAGATGTTGTCCTAACTAAGAAAATGTAGAACTCCTCAAGAGACAAGGAGATAAAATTTTGAGTGTTGCGTTGAGCAGTTCAGGAGATGGGTCATGCAGATAGATTTAGGGAGGTTGTGAGAATTTAAGTGCCTTTTGAGGGAGAATCTACATGTGGTCGTGAAGCCCTGTAGAGTGGCTTCCATGAGGATCTGACTACTGTCTTAGAGAATGGTATAGAAAGGTCTTCAGTAACTGAGACATTTATATTAAAACACTTTTATCGTTTATTAAAAAACCAACTTTAACAGGCATTGTATTTTGCCTGTAGCCATATAAAAACACTTATTTACCATGCTGTTTGTTGATAAGAAACAATTGTCATGAATTCCAACTGGCTCTGCTCAATATTAGAGTACCAGAGAGGAGCCATATTGATTCTCAACAGAATGCTATAAGGCAGTAGTCTTCTGTCAATAGAGAAGGTCTACGGGCAGAAAACAGCATGAAATATTAGAGTCCTCTTTTGTGAGGTTTTACAATGTTAAGGGAAGGGTCCTAAAACAGAAATTAAAGTTTAGAGACTTTTCTCTCTATGCTTACATATAATAAAATAGCAAAATTACTAAAAGCATACAGCAATAGGGCAAATAGCATCAATTATTGTCACTAATTTAATGACAGATGGTGGTTGCTGAACATTTTGGAATAATTCCTAGGTTTCTAGTTTGATTGGTGTCATGATCAAGAAGAGAAAGAAGTAGATTTTGAGGGACATACTAGATCTGACTTTGAAATGTTGAGGTTGAGACATCCTTTGGTGGATACAGCTGTTATCCAGTCAGTTAATATACACTTTGACACACTGAAGAGGTCTTCAGAGAAAAAAAGATTTGTAGGGGGATGGGGGGGGGGGTAAATCATGCAAAGTAAACTAGGCAGAAAATGTCAGAAACCAGGCCATAGTGAAAAGATTAGAGAGCTTCACAAAGGAAGTATTCAAGAATACCAAATGCTGATGAGGTCAAGTTAGCTGTAATCACCCAAATGTGACTGAATTTGACAGGATGATGACTGAAGATGTGTGCCAAGGAGTGGGAAGCAGTAGAAACCTAAGCCTGACTTTGGTGAAATGTCAAATCATGGAAGTAAGGAGATAGAACACTGAATGTTGTACGTCAAGGAGGCTGGCTGTGGATTTGGGGAGGTATAGGAACATCTAAAGGAAGTATTAAGTTAAAGTATAGATCTACACTCTTTTTATAAGGGGGCAGGAAAGTAAGGACCATTATTTTTGTTTAGTGGCAAAAAAATGTGATTATGTCTACAAGTTAGGTAATCAATTTTCAAACTGCAGAAGAGAGGAGAGATGATAAAGAATGACCACAGACCAGAACAAAATATTGCCAGGAAACAAAACCACAGAAAGAGATTTTTCAGTCTTAAAGTAAAGGTTGCATGCTTCCTATACAGCTTTTGTGCAGTATAACTAAAAAGAAGTAGGTGAAAGCCAGCAAATTGTACAGGCTAGAAGGAGGTGTGAAGGGACAAGTAATTCGAAAAAACAAATCAGGTTGTGTTAATCCCAAAGATGGGAAGAGAAAAACCACTGACCCAAATCATCATGGCCAAATTAATTAAAGCAGGATTTTTTATTCATGTACATGAGTTCCCTCCCCTTAATGAGGGGTTTGAGAAGTCAGAATTCAATGTGAGGAAGACAAGGCTCTTATAGCTCAGGCGTAGAGTGTTTCCAAATGGGGGATTTGGTGGACAAAATAGCTGGGGTTATAGGAATAGAACACCATAACAAGTTAATCCTAATGACCTCCTGAAACAAAGACATGGTTGCAAGGTGGCCATAACAAATTAGCCATAACAACAGGTATTTATAACAACGTAGTTATATTTGGTCATATCACCTTTTGAAACAGAGGTAGGATTGCAAAATGGTTAGAAACAACTTCTTGAAAAAAATGACATTATTGCCATTCCTGTATAGGTAGTACAGAACCATTTGTAGTTAAGGCATAGTCCAATCCTTCAGAAACATAAGTTTAATCATAAACAAGAATGACCCTAGTTTGTCTACTGTAAGATGGCATTTAGGCATAAGATGGAGGCAGGTTGGTTTTTAAGTTATCTTCCAGAATTAACAAATGAGTGCATCTACTGGGGAATAAACAGGAAAAACAAAAAGTAGTCATGTTAATTAGAACTTGCTGATATCTAAACAAAGGACAGGATAGCCTGAAAGGTTCTGATCAGACAGCACTACAAGAATGAAAGAAAATGGGAGATGCAAAGCCTGGTTGTGTCCACCAAGGAAGAGGTGTTCATATTGGCCTATCTGACAGATACGTTACTGAAAAACAACATAAGAGATCTTCTTGTCTTTAATACTCAAATGTTCAGGAATTGGAGAGACGACTCAGTGGATAAAGTGCTTGCTAGGCAAGTGTGTTCACCTAACTTTAGATCCTCAGCAGCCATGTAAAAACCAGGCATGGTGGCACACATCAGTAATATCAATGCTGAGCATTCACCAGTCTCACAGAAAAGGTGAGCTCCAGGTTCATTAAAGTACCCTATTTCCAAATATTGTCTCATACACACACTTGCATAGATAGGTGCAACTATGTGCACATTAGCATTACACACACACACACACACACACACACACACACACACACAAACACGCACGTCAAATATTTTCGCGGTTCTAACTAGGTACCCCTATGAAATTGCATCAAATCAGAAGAATATGTACTTGTAGTTATATATGCTATGCAGTACCTAAAGAATAAAACATATGCATATAAGTTATAGTCTAAGTTTTTCTAGAGAGGCACAAAATAGAAAGAACATTTTTCCACTCTCATGCAAAAGAGGAGAGATACCTCCAAATACATGTGGCTCTCTGTATCTGTTACTGTCTCCACAAAACTGGGCCAACACACACACAGAATCCAATCTTCCTTGTCAAACAGACAGTTTGAGACGAGCCTCCATGTCTTGGTTTGAGGAAATCCCAGAAGGCTCAGGAGGATCCATGAATTGACTGCAGCTGCAGATCAGGTCATGTGAAAGCCACAACAGACCCCAAGAAGACCCAAGAAGATGGCTATGCCTGCCATCAAGGAGTCACCACAGGAACTAACTTTTGGTTCATAGTTCTCAAAATATTCTTTCTTCCATTTCATCACAAGCAGCAAAAGGGCCACTGATGCTGAATACAGAGGAAAGGAAAGAATTCCCAAACTGAAAACAGGTTTCACAGTTATGGAAACTCTATCAGAATTCCCAAACTGAAGATAGGTCTCACCACTTTAGAGAACATTTACCTTCTCTTTAATACAAGACCATGAAGCCACAAGTGAAAACTCGAAGAGTATTGCATCTAAATAATGGCATAAGTGCTGTCCAGCATGCCTGATTGCCACAGTCTCTTATTAGAGCCTTCAGCTCTGATGTCTGGTTCCGGATCTGAAAGCTCACCTCTGGTTCTGAATCCAAAAGCTTATTTGCATTAAAGGAAAATAACATAGCATACATAAATAAAAAGAAACAAATTCATTTTAAGTTTTGATCAAAATTAAGGAAACAGTCCTTCCAGTCTTTCTCAACCTGGTGCATAGGAAGGTTGTAGCTTATAGAAAAGATGTGTGTGTAGCTGTCACATAAGCCCCCCTGTTTTTGAAACTCAGAAATGCCACCAGAATTCAGGGATTTGGGGGCATTTTGCTCTTTGCATATTTCCTGAAGAGAGTCCATGGGGTTGAAAGATGGCTCAGAGGTTAAGAGTTTTGCTCTTCCACAGTTTGGTTCCCAACATCTACTTCTAGCAGCTCACTGTGGCCTTTAACTCCAGCTCCAGGGGATCTGTTTCCCCTCAGCTGACCTCTCTGGGGACCCACATGTACATGGCATACACACACAAACACATACACATGCAAATAATTTTTTTAAACTAAAAACATTATCTTTAAAAATCTTGATATCTAGGATTCTATCCCAGTTAGTCTATCTTCAATAAAATGTGAATACTTTAGAAATTTGCTTCATTATTACTAAGAATGCAATGTTTACTTCATTTGTTTCCTTAGTAAACATTGTATTTTGTATTTTTATACTGAAGATCATTTTCACATTGTACTACCTTCCTCCATTACATTACTCTTAACTTAAATTCACTGTAAATATTTCTGTTTCTTGGTGGTATGGACTATGTAGACTTTAAAAATGATGAGCAGATCATTATTTTCAGCATCCCCTTAACCTGGGCAATTAGAATTGTTAAATCAGCCTACGTATTATTTGCAGTGTTTTTCATCTATGAAAGGACTTTAATCTTTATTGCCTAGCAAAAAAAAATGAATATCATCATGAGAATTTGCCAAATTATCTTTCTATATTTTTGTTCTAAGATATTGGCTGTATTTTATAAAATCAAATTGTGAGTACCAGTCATTTGGTTTTCAACAAATGTTTAACTAATGTCTTTCCTGATGTAGTTAGGGTGGCTTCTATCCAGTTTTAAACCCATCACACATGCCATTCCTTGTAGAAAAAAGGAATAGCAGCTTGATGGATTAGCTCTTTTGCAAATGAATTTAAGCTTGGATTTGACTCTTAGGGACATTTAAATCTCCATCACAATGATTAGCCATTAGGATAATGACCATAATAAGAAAAAAGACCTTTACTTTAAAAATGTTCAACTTTCCTCATACATGTGGCTGCATCCATTTGTTATGAATTCCTAAGCTTTTTAATTTGGACATTAAAAGGGTTCTCACCTCACATTACCTAAAAGAAATAATGAGGCAATGAAAGACAATCAATGTAATTAGAAACCAACAAGGTCACTTCAATCATGGGGACCAGGAAAGCTAATTGTTACATTTTTACATTTTTAAAAGATTTACTTATTATTCATTTGTATGAGTGTTTAGCCTGCATGTATGTGTATTTAACAAGCCTGGTGTTCATGAAGTTCCGGAGAATGCTCCAGGACTGGACTTACAGATGGTTGTGGCATGGGTACTGGCAATCAAACCCAAGAACTCTGTAAGAGGATCAAGAGCTTTTAATGACTAAGCCAACTCTCCAGCCCCCAAAGTTTATTTTTAATAATATGTTTACTTATTCACTAAAGAATTTTATACATATACCCAATATACAATATATTTGGATCATATCTACCCCTCCAGCCTCCCTCTAGAGCCCCTGGATATGTCCTCCTCCTCCCTTCATATCTTCGTGTGTGTGTGTGTGTGTGTGTGTGTGTGTGTGTGTGTGTGTGTAAACATATATATGTAATATATATATATGCATACACACATACATATTGGACTTGGTACATTGTAAAGTACATACCATGTATCAAGTCCAACTAATGTTGTCCATATGTGACTGGGTATGCGGCCATCCACTGGAGTATGGGCAAACTACCAGTGGCCACAACTCCAAAGAAAAGTGACTTTCACTTCCCCACGAGCCATCAACCAATAGCTCCTCAGCTAGAGGTGGTGCCTCATGATCTCTTCCCACATCCCTTCTGGAAGTTTGACTCACTTCATTTCGTGTTGGTCCTGTGCAGGTGACCACATCTGCTATGAGTTTGTGAGTGAAACAGTCATGTTATGTCTAGAGACCAGCATTCCAGAGCATCCGGACCTGCCCTGACATTTAGATTCTTCTGCTCTCTCATCTACAATGTTCCCTGAGATTGGTGGGGGTGGAGTTAGGGAAACCAATTGTTTTCTGATTACTGAAAATCTGATCAAAAGTCATAGCTAGGGATATCAGAGGCCTTGAGGGGTACTCTACTATTGTTGTTTGGCTAAATGCTCATGCTGTCAACTACCTTCTAAAAAGGCATGTTCCTATCTGTAGATTGGTGACATTTCAATCTTGATCAGAGAAGCTTCTTTCTGGAGTGAGCAGAAGTTAATGTAGACTCATATCCAGCCAAAGGATGGAAAGTGAGTGACCATGAGTACTCTGTCCTAAGTGGGACATGTATATCAACTGCCTGGCAGTGGTGAGTAGCTAGCAGGACTGAGGTCATCCATTTAAATTGCTTATAAGAGCCCATTCTAACTGATTCAACTATGTAATGGAACCCCAGAAATTTAGACAACACCCTTATTTTTTCCTGGAAGCCAGATAAATCCTGAATTATCTTGAGTTTTTAATGTCACATACTGAATAATCCACTCTCTTTATCTTGCAGTAGAAGTTAGTAATAGTAATCAGAACCTGGGTTCCAGGAATGCAAACCAGGCTAATGTACTATGTTTTTACAAGAAAATTTTTTAGACTAAGCTAGAAGAACTGACTCAAAAATGCATTTCTTCAAAGCTTTCTTATAACTTCAGTTGGATTACTCATGGAGAATAATTGATACCATCTATAAAAATTATAAGCATATATAGTTTTAGATCATCAATCTAGTTTTGAGCATTACCACAGAGATATGCTTGTCCAAGTATGAAATAATGTATCCTTTATAGTAACATAAAGATCATCTGTGTATCTTTTCAAAAGGAAATTGATGCTTTACAGTTGTTGGAAAGGAGAAGTGATGCTTGGAAGCTGGAGTTGACTCTGGCAAAGGAAATGACAGATGGGAAAGAGAAAGAGACTGGTGTTGTGTGACTTTCCTGGGGAGATGTAAAATTAACAACTGCCTCCAACTGGAATGGCATGAACAGCCCAAAGAATGACTCATACAGGTCCATCCTGGTGAGTAGAAATTTATCAGCCGTTATGTACAGACTAGCGGATGGCCAGAGATAACTGCAGTCTGTGGAGATGGCTAACGTCCTGCCTACCAAACAGCATCTATTTACAGACTCAAAGTCTACATCAGAGTTAATGCAAGCCTGAGGATAGAGTGCTAACTACTGTTGAAGTAGCAGATGCAGTTTAGGCTCAGACAACAGAAGCACAGAAAAACCCCAACTCTGGGAGAGGTGACTGCTGAATGCCCACTCACTCTTGCCCTTGCTGGGGATTTGTTGGTCTTGGTAAACACTCTGAAAACAGAAAAGGTGGGATGTTTGCTACCATCTGACACACAGGAAAGCTAAATGGCAGCAGGCTGCAGGATGGAGTTACTTTAGCAAGGATTTGGAGGATTTGTCTCACTACAGCAAGAGATACAACATGAGATGAGCACCAGAATGGATGTTAAGTCTCAAACCAGGACAAATGGATGAGGTGCCTGTTTAACATTTCAAAGCTGGACCTAGCCACCAGGTTCTCCCAGCATCCCTCAGTCCCTATTTGTTATAAGGTATGGCTTGTATATCCCAACCTCTACCCTGAATTCTTCAGCCCAAGAGCCTGGTGGCCCTTCCCCCAGAGGCTCTTCCCTTGTATAATCCAGACATTTTGGTTACCCTTCACTTTTTTCGGACCTTTGGCCTCCTGGCTGCTGCACCTGTTTCTCCTCTCTCTCTCGTCTCCTTTCCCCTCCCCTCTCCCCACATGGCCCAGTTCAGTCTGTTCATGTCCACTCTAGACTCTCCCAGATGTCCCTGCCTCTGGCTATGCTATCCCACATACCTATAAAAAACCTTTTTCCTCCACCTTATGCAGGAGCAAAATCATGTCCTTTCCTTTCCTTCTTATTTCTTTTTTTTTTTTCATTCAGTGAAAGAAAAAATTGCAGACACAGATGAGAAGCAGTTCACTAAGCATCAGATCTCTTAGCAAACCTCCAAACAGCTCCATGTTCGGGCTTGTCACAGCCAGACAGGAAAGAATCTATCAAACTCTGTCAGATAAGCAACCCTAAAGAAATTGTTCAATTTTGGCTCCAGAAGCTCTGTATATACCAGATGTTTAATGAAGATAATGATGATGATAGATCAAAGAAAAGCCAGGTAGCACGTAGCAAAGGTGAGCAGGAAGAATGTTGAGTGTGATGCACTCCCATCAACTGAGCCTGGTCCTTCAATAAAAAGAAGCCTCCGTTCTGAGAAAGCCAGGAGCTACAGGAGTGACGTCTAAACCTCATCTCTGACCTTGGCAATAAAATGGTATGTTCTGAAATTAGGGTGTTGGGTGGGCATAAGAGTAGAGGGGCAACTCCTTTAAAAAAAAGAAGAAGAAATATTAAACATTTGTAAGAATAGCCAGTAATAGAGTTTGGAATTAGAGACAATTTTATTTTATGCACAGATTATGTTAAGGTATTTCAACCCTATAGTTTCATGTGATTAGCTTCTATATAATGAACACAATAAAATTGGTATTGTTTCAAGAGTAACATACTTTTTTCACAAAAAAAATTAACATGTTAAGAGGGAAGCAAGAGTTGTTTTATTTAACTTAACAGCAATTTTCTAATTTAGTTGCTTTGTTACCTAAACTGCATGACTCCTGGGAATATCCTTATAAGAGAGACTGTTGGATTGATGGGAAGGTGTTATTATAGAATTGATAGGTAGTAAATTTAAATGACATTGAAATTAAGTAGTTTTAGCCAGGCATTTTGATGCATACCTATAATCATAGCCCTCCCTACTCTGAGGTAGAAGAGTTATGACTTTAAGGTCAGTTTACTCTATATAATGGATTCCAGACCAGTCTAACACAGAAATACCTTTATCAAAATACAGATAAACAAAGCAAAAACTCCCAGCCTTTTTACTTTGGTATATTTATTTTCATCATGATATAATGAACTAATCATTATTCTGAATGGATTCGGTCACTTAGTGACGTTTAAATGACCCTCTATAGACTGCCTAAGAGCATGAATCCAACATCTGCAGATTATAACCTGAGTGTGGTGGTACACATTTGTAATTACAGTGCTTGACAGGGGAGCTGGAGACAGAAATCCAATGTTATTCTCTAATCCATAGTAAGCTGAAGGCCAGGGTAGGACATCAAATGACCCTTTTTGAGCTACAAGAGGTGGCTCATGCCAATAATCCTAGCATGCAGGTAGCTATGGCAAGAGGATTCTCAGGACTGGGAGGCTATCTTAGGATACAGAATGAATCTTATCTCAGAAAAGCAAACAAGCAAACAAATAAAACAAATGACCCTTGGAAATTTCATGTAAGTTGCCATGAATCTGAAATAGCCCACTTCGTCACAACACAAACTAATTGCACTCAGAAAGAATCCTGTTTCCCTTATGGTTTTCTTTATTTTTAACTAGTTTCTATATGTTTTTCCCTAAAATGGAAGTGGGAAGGAGCAAAGTGAAGTTCTACTTGCACTCATGTGGAAAAATCATTAATAAAAACAATGTAAACAAAATGTGTGTTATGTAACATCATATTTTTTTAAAGAGGAACTCTTAATTGTATTTGTTTGTTCCCAAGAGGAATCTCTGGGAAAATGAAATGAGCTAGTAAAGGGCTTTACTTTGCTGGGTGTGGGGGCACATGCCTTTTATCCCAGCACTCAGTAAGCAGAGGCAGGCAGGTCTCTGTGAGTTCGAGGGCAGCCTGGTCTACAGAGTGAGTTCCAGGACAGCCAGGGCTACACAGAGAAACCCTGTCTCAAAACAGAAAACCAAATTTTTTTCTTAAAAGCTTACTTTATTATGTATTGGACTGCTAGTTTGGAATAGGATGACTAATAACAGGAGCCACAAGACTACTTGCTACATGGCTCTTTTAGTCAAAAATATATTTTTGAGCCATATGTACTGCTAGTTCAAATATTAAAAATGACCTGTAATTATAACAAAAATTAAATAACTAAAAAAAATTATATTCTTGTTACATAATTACTTCATTTTTAACAGTGCAATTGCATTCTTCTCTCTTTTATAACTTAATGAGCTATAGGATATCCCATCCAAGTGAAAACTTGATGGAAACCAGGGCAATTACTTGTTCATTTTCTATACAAGCACACACACCCAACCCCCCCCCCCAACACACACACACAACCAAATCAAATAGAACACTACTTAAACTATGCAATGAATGAATTGCATTAACATTATAATTTGTGCTGGCAATTGGCCTGTGAATACATTTCACAAACATGATTTTATCAAATTACTTTGTTCTTGAATCAACAGGCTTAATTCCTCATCTCGTGGTTTTGTCAAATTTCCCATTGAATGCTTTGTTCTAAATTTGAGGCTGTTGTTTCTGTGATTACGTATTTTACTTGATAGCTGCTTTACCCATTAGTACTTACACACAGAGCTGTGGAAGTGTGTTCTGTCTCAGGGATTTCTGTTCATTCACATATAATGTATCTGTTAGCCACTCTGGTGCCACATTTGTGTGTTCACCTTTCTTCCAGGAAAAGAAACTATCCGAATACCCTTGCTTAAGTCTTCTGGCTATTAAATGTGGTCATTTGAGTTGGAGCCAATGAAACAGCAGAGCAGCATAGAGGCTCTTCCAGGACTAGATATAGAGCCTCTCATCTGAAGTGCTCCCCCTCTCTATTTTTTTCTACCCATGAACTTCCTTGATTTAGAAAAGGGAAATGAGGAAGATGATAAAAGATTTGATTCCTGACTGCGCAGAGCAGAACTTGAAAACTTCCCTCTCAGCAACTTCTTTTAGGATCACCAAAGGTTCAATAGTGTGTTGTTCAGCCATTTGTTATCTAAGGTTGACTCAGAATACTCTACCTGGCTAATAAAGACAGCCACTGAGGCAGGGCTGTGGTAGCACATGCCTTTTATCCTAGCACTCGAGAGGCAGAGGCAGGCAGATATCTGTGAGTTCAAGGCCAGTCTGGTCTACAGAGTAAGCTCCAGAACAGCCAGGGCTACACAGAGAGACCCTGGAGCTGAAAGTTTTCCTATGTCCCACCTAGTCCTGCAGCTGCTAGGACCCAAATAAACATAAGCAGGCTAATATTATTTTTAAACTATGGCCGTGGCAGGCTTCTTGTTATCTAGTTCATATATCTTAAATTAACCCATTTCTATAAATCTATATTTTGCCACAAGGCTCGTGGCTTACTAGCACCTTTACATCTTGCTTCTTCTGGCGGTGGCTAGCAGTGTCTCTTCCATTCTGCCTTTCTCCTTCCTTCTCTCCAGTTAGAATGTCCCGCCTAACCCTATTCTGCCTCACCATTGGCCAAACAGCTTTATTTATCAACCAATCAGAGCAACACATATTCATAACATACAAAACGATATCACCCATCAAGACCCTATCCTAAAACAACAACAATAACAACCAAAACAGCCACTTGCTACATCTGAATCTGTATTTCAAGCACTTTTACAGATATGCTTACTTTCATAAATTGTTAAAAGTTTGTCTTCTATTAGGCACAAAAATACCGATGAGGAGATGCTTATTCTACTTTCCAGATCCTCTTGATAATAATTCAGTCACAGGATCCTAAGTGGAAAATGCAGATTGTCTAGCTATGTAGTATCCAGTAAGTGGTTATCGGTTTCCAACTTGTTGATCTGTCCATTTTGTCCTTCCCTCTTCCAAAGTACTCAAACAACAATGCACTTTCATTATTTAAAAAAAAATTGTTTGGGGGCTGGAGAGCTGACTCTGCAGCTTAGGGCAGCTGCTCTTCCAGAGGACCCAGGTTTGATTCCCAGCACCAACATGGCTGCTCAAAACCCTCACAACTCCAGTTCCAGAGGATCCAATGCCCTCTTCTGGGCTATTTAGGTATTGCATGCACATAGTACACAAGCTATACATCCAGGCAAAACACTCATACACAGAAAAATAATAAAGAAATAATGTATTAAAATAAATATAAACAAAACTATCATTTTATTTATAACACTACATGAAATGTAATTCAGACCCCTTAGTCTGTCATTAAAAGCCTTTTTATAGCATGGGCCACACATCTTTCAAGTCTTATGTTTTGTTTCCTCCTCTAGTTATCCAGACAAATGACTAGTCTTGATTTTGATCTCTCTGTTTCTTTGTCTCTGTCTCTGTCTCAGTGAGTTTGTGTGTGTGTGTGTGTGTCTGTGTGAACATCCTTGTTTATTTCTCTGCATGTTGAAATCCTACTTGTATTTCTAGTGTAACTAAATTTTCTTCATTGTATTCATAATCTCTTTGTTCACCATTAAATTATTCTAAATGTAGCATGCTCTTGCTTTAAATTTCAAATATGGCACTCACTCTAGCTGACTTGTAGTTCCCGAAGCCATCTTTCTACCATGCTTTACTGTGGAAAGACATTTTAGGACATGATTCACCTTTTACTGAGAAACAACAGCTAAGTGGGCTGGGAGGGATTATTGCTCAAAATGACTCATTAAAACAAGGAGCATGAAAGATTTGGAGAGAAACAGATCCTAGTACTTTTGGAGGCTCATTTTAGATAAATAAGAAACCAGGAGGCATAGAAAATGAAAGAGCAGCCTGATAACATCAACATATAAACCTTATATGTATAGACCAAAATCCACTGGAGCCTGAATATCCGACTAATATCTGCATTGGCTAGAAAGGTTTAGATTTAAATTCAGTTTATATCTGTAGAGAAGCAGGTTCTGTTATTTACATTAATTGAGAAAGAAATAAGGATTTAAAATTATATGTAGTTATAAGTCTTTTTCAAGATATACTAATCTGGGGAGATAAAAGAGAATACAACTGTTATTAGGCCAATCTAAATTTTTCTCAAATCATATACCACCATTAAGAATTTTATTAAGTACCTACTTATGAGTCAGGAAGTTGTAACTTTTATAAAGACAGTTAATAAACAAGATAGGCATTTATGTTAGAACCACAGCATGCATTAAATTTTAATGTTGTATTAGCAATTTTTTCATAGGTCTCAGTAGAATTCCAAGGGTACATAATAAAATTTATTGCTTGAATAATAGTCCTATGTAGTTGATCTAGCTATGGTGATTCAGTTATTAATTTTAAATTGTGTTAGTTCTGTGAAAAAGAGAAAAGGGTAAATGCAATGGCAAAAAAGTTCTTTCTTACAACTTTGTTTAATTTTGAGAAGAGATGGGTTGTAAGGAAGGAAATAACAAATAAATAAAATGAAGACCTTTGGAGATTCCATGCTGTATGCTCTCAATTATGAAACGTATGAACAAGAATAGGACTCACTTCAGACTGGAGAAATGGCTCAGTGGGTAAAGAATTTGCCTCAGCAAGCATGAAGACTAGAGTTAATTTGAGAACCCATGTTAAAGACAGGTGAGCATGGGTGGTCCACCTGAAAGTGAGAGGTGGAGGCAGGGAATCCCCAGATTGAGCTAGCTAACCCGACTAACCAAATTGGTCAGCTCAAAGTTCAACTAGAGACCTTTCCTCATATATAAGATGGAAAGTGATGAAGGAAAATGTCTGATGTCAATCTCAGGCCTCTACATTCATGTGCACACATACATACTGGTGTATCTTCACACACGCAAACATTTATATGCACACCAAACACACATACTTATACAAAAAAATAGTGTTATCCATTCCCTTTTCCTATTTGACTATATTGAATTCAATATCTGTGCTTTATCCCCTTAAGGAAAAACTGGAGACCCAATACAAATTTGTAGAACATTGAGAACAAAAATCCACCCTTTTTCACAGTTATTTTTTGAACAATATTTTAAATTGCATTGCATTTTGTCAGACTTTTCATTTTTGATATTTTTAATTGATTTACATCACTTCCCCCACTTTCATCACTCCAGCTACTCCCAACTACCCTCCCTGAAAATACATCCCCAAAAGTATATTCCAAAAAATAATTTACAAATATTAATTTTCTAAAAAGAAAGACAGAGAGGGAGGGAGGAAGAAAAGAAGAAGGAGGGAAGAAAGGAAAAAAGAAGGAATGGAAGAAAGGAAGGGAAGAAGGAAGAGACAAAGGAAAGAAGAAAAAGGAAGGAAGGGAAGGAGAAAGGGAAGAAGGACAAAGATAGAAAACAAGATCCTTGGAGGAGAAGTCAGGAGGTCAGAGTAGTGGAAGTGTCAACTGTGTAGACACTAAAGTCATTAATACTTAAGACTCCAGCAATAGGAGAGTGAAAATGAGCCCAGCAGTTGTCTATGCACAGCAATAAGAAGCCAAGAGACCACTCTTCTTATATAGGACTAAAGACCTCATAAAGGGAAAGATGTGACTCTAGATCAAGAAGTACACATTCAGCTATAGCAAGCAGTTGAGGAGAAACATTCCCCTTAATTCATATTCACTAGGTGATAAAGGATTGAACTGGGGGTAGAAGACAACCTTGGAATATGAAATGTCTTTTTACTCAGAAATTATTATTTTCATCCTCTTCTGGCAAAGAACAGTGTGGATGTGTAGATGTAGGCAGTATTTGCATCTAACCTCCTTGATTTTATGCAAAAATTAAACACTAAGGTTACCAATGTTCCCTAAAATAGAGTCTAACCTGACACAATTCCCCTACTATTTAAAATCTAGAAACAGTCTTCACACGTAGATCTATATTAGAAGCCATGGACTCGGGGTAAAAGGAGAAAATATCCCTGTAATATCTTAATGGCATAAGGCACACAGAAGGTAAATACACAAGACTACACAAATTCATTTTTATAATAAATGTAGAGAACATTCATGGCTGAGCTTCCCCAGTAAGTGTCCTCCAGATGTTCCCTCAATGAGTTTTATTTAGATCCTTCAGCATCTGTATCACTATTTCTCAATCTGTGGGTCATGACCCCTTTAGCAAACCTCTATCTTCAAAAATACTTAAATTATGATTTACAACAGTAGCAAAATTACAGTTGTGAAGTAGCAATGAAAATAATTTTATGGTTGGAGGTCAACATAACATGAGGAACTATATTACAGGGCCTCAGCTTTAGGAAGGTTGAGAATTACTGGTCTATATTAAGACTTTAAAATATTTTATAGATGATTTCCAAAGAAGGACTGTGATCTCAAGGTAGCTCTTAAAAATTATTATAGCTTTACAAGAAGATAGTGAGTCAAAATGAAAATGGTCGTCAGTTTAGCACTGCTTCTGTTAGCGAAATGATAGTGATAAAAACAATGATGATATTAGTAGGACCAGAAGACTGAAATATATCTGCACACATACATACATAATCTATCTTGGCAATTGAGTCCAAATACAAAAAGAGACATGGATAAGAGTCTTCATCCCAGCATTATTTCCACATTAGAAATGTAGCATAATTTGTTCAATGGATAGATAAAATGTCAAAAATTGCATTCAGCAGTCAAAAGAATGGCCAGGTTCTACATGAACCACTACAACTAGGTATCTAAGGCATGCTGTTGTAACTAAAGAGTTAGAGGCAGACTGGAGATATAACTTGGTTTATTTAAACACAGAAAACATTATTACATGTTGTTCTTTGATGCAAATTTAATAAAGTTGACCTTGGTACTCAGGAAAGTAGAATGAAATCCAAATGGAAAATGAAGGCAAATACTGAAAATTATAAAAATGAGTAACAAAAAAATAATGGTAAGAGATTTGCAATAACTTTGATTCATAAGCTGTGTATCCGCAGTCCTTCAAAAACAAAGGACAGAATCAGAAGATGGGTTGGGGGCATAGCTCAGTTAGCAGAGTGCTTACTTAACCGTTAGGATTCTCAGTCCTTGAATCTGATACCCAACCCTGCATAGACCAGATGTGGTGTCTGCTCCTTTAATCCTAGGAACGCAGGAGGTAGCAGCAGAAGGATCAGCTATACACTGAGTTTGGGGCCAGCGTGTGCTACATGAGACTCTGTCTTATAATGAACAAAACAACCCAGAAGATCAGGCAGATAACATAAAACATGTTACATGGTCATTATTTAAGCAGGAAATTTCAGGAAATCTTCAGAGTTTTCAAGTTATCAAGATAGGAGACTGTGGTTAGTACTATTGCTAAATTATAGGAGGTAATAACTTTCTCTAGTGATCATGTTTATTGTCCTATTTTATCAAAACTTAAATGTTGATAAGGGATTTTTAAAGGATCACTCTAATTTTTACTGCTGTCCATATTTATTTTTCTTTTTGCAATATAATTTGGATGACTCAACAGAGATACACACAGTGAACATTTGGGGAAAGTTAACCACCATGGTCTAGGAAGAATAATTGTATTGCTGTAATATGAAATAATTACTGTATTGCTGTCTTAAGCAATAGTAGCTATGTTACTGTTACATAAAATATTACCCACACTACTGTCATATGCAATCATAACCACATTACTGTCACATGCAATTGTCTTAGTTATAGTTTTATTGCTGTGAAGACAACTCTTATTAAAAACTCTTATTTTAAAAATCATTTAAAAGAAAAAAATCATTTAATTGGTAGCTAGTTTACCATTTTAGAGGGTTAGTCCATGGTTATCATGGCAGGAAACAAACAGGCATGGGGCTGGAGCAGTAGCTGAGAGAGTTTGACATCCTGTTCTGCAGGCAACAGTCAGAGAGAGAGAGAGAGAGAGAGAGAGAGAGAGAGAGAGAGAGACTGGGACTGACCTGTGGTTTTGAAACCTCAAAGCCCACCCTCGTTGACAAAACTCCTCCAAGGCCATATCTACCCCATCAGATCCACACCTCCTAATCCTTTGCAAACAGCGCTATTAACTGGGGGCCAAGTCATAGAAGAACGCTGCTTACTGGCTTGTTCCCCATGGCTTGCTCAGCCCACTTTCTTATGGACCCAGAACTACCCATTCAGAGACGGCATTGCTCACAGTGAGCTGGGCTCTCCCTTGTCAATCATCAAAGGATGAAATGCACCACAGGCTTGCCCATAGGATAATCTGGTGTGTGGGGGGTGGGGGTGGGGGAGGAGTGGATTTTCTCAATTGGTGTTCCTACTTCTGAAATGACTCCAGCTTGGGTAAGTTGACATAAAAGATGAGTTGAATCACATGTAATTCTGATATGGCACTTAGAGTCATACCTTACAGTTACCCAAACCTATTATCCTATTACTCATTTTTCCTAGTAACTTATTTCTCCTAGTATTAGTTCTCCTAGTAATCTCTGACATAGTACAAGACCTAACACAGACTGTGCATTCCATATATATTGACCATAACTTTTAATGAGTTAACACACATTTATAACTATACATTGAGCTAGAATTGTTACTGAATTTAAGAATTTTTAAACCTGGGAGGCAGTGGCACACGCCTTTAATCCCAGCACTCGGGAGGCAGAGCCAGGTGGATCTCTGTGAGTTCGAGGCCAGCCTGGTCTACAGAGCGAGATCCAGGACAGGCACCAAAACTACATGGAGAAACCCTGACTCAAAAAAACCAAAAAAAAAAAAAATTAATAGCAGAAATCATCTGTTACCCTAGTCACTTAGAAAGGTCTCCCACCTCCCCCAAATATTTATTATATAGTTTTAGTTACCTAGCGTGCCTTTCGGTCTGTCTAGTCATTCTAGTGTTGGACGACCCATAGTCAGAATTTCAGCATTATTGCATTCCAGTTGAATGATCTCTTCTGTACATTAAAGCTTAATCCAATGGACTAAAAAGAAGGTTAAATATAACCACATAATCAAAGCGTTCAGCTTGGTATCAGCTCTGATTAACATTAGTTGAATATTAGGTGACTTCTGTTGTTTTTCTATTGACCCATTCCTATGAGTGAGTGTATTAGATATGGCCTCTGACTTTATTTTTTGTTTTTCTTGGCAATTCTCTTCCTTTTGGGTGGTACTTTTTCTGCTGAGGATTTATTTAAGAAAAATGGGAATTTAGGAACTCTATTTCTCAAGATAAATATAAATTACTCTTAATTTCATTATATACATTCAATTGTACTCTTAATTAATGTGAGAATTTTATGGTTTCATTGCTAGATTTGTTACATACTGACCCCACTATAACCATATTAAAGTATCTCACCCTGAACTGCGGTTTCCTAAATGTTTATGAATAGGAATAATAATTATATCATAATAGAAAAGTTGCTAGGATATATCATTAAAAATATTTGCACATCTTCCATTTAAGGTAAATTATATACTAAGAATAGCGGTTTGAAAAACTTACTTGTATTTGCTGCTTAAAATAGTCTCTGTTCTAAGAAAGCCTATAATTCAAATATAAAAATGTATCATGTTATCTTCAAACACTCGCATGGGTTGTGGACCAGTTTCTGGAGATTTTGAAGGGGAACTTCTATTTAACACAACTAATTTGCCAAAGTGTTTCATTAGCTTTTGACTTCATAATGAATAGTACTCTTTCATTGCTGTCAGATACTAATTCATCAGCAGGTTCAGTGTCTACTGTTACATACTGCCCCGCCCCCTTTATGGTGAGAAACACTTGCTAGCAATCTAACATACATCACTGTATCATTCTGAATATATATTTCATAGAGCAAGTATGAGATCATTTTTAAAACATATATATATATATATATATGGAGAGAGAGAGAGAGAGAGAGAGAGAGAGAGAGAGAGAGAGAGAGA
>CABHPP010110982.1:0-12921 GCA_902168425.1 Peromyscus attwateri | reverse complement strand
AGCCCACTGAGCCAGTAAGAGGAACAGAAACTGAGTCTGCTGTGTTGTTAGCTGTGAATCTGCATTTGTGTGGCCCTCAACAGCTGCCATTGAGACTTCTAGAGAGCTGACATTTGCTTAGGAACTTCCCAGGAAAGCCTTTGGAAACACCCATGATGCGTGCTGCTTAGGGGTTTTTCTGTGCTGCTGCTGCAGACTAAAATGTGACGCTATTGCCTTTCTTTTGTTTGTTTGGGTTTTTTTTTTGTTTGTTTTTGTTTTGTTTTGTTTTCAAGACAGAGTTTCTCTGTGTAGCCCTGGCTGTCCTGGAACTCACCCTGTAGACCAGGCTGGCCTCGAACTCACAGAGATTCACCTGCCTCTGCCTCCCGAGTGCTAGGTTTAAATGTGTGTGCCACCACTGCCTGGCTACACTGTTGCTTTGTGTGTGTATGTGGTTTTTTGAAACTGGGTTTCTCTGTGTAATAGTCCTGGCTGTCCCAGCATCTGCTCTGTAGACCAGGCTGGCTTCGAACTCACAGAGATCGCCTGCCTTTGCTTACCAAGTACTGGGATTAAAGGCGTGTGCCACCGTGCCGGTCTACACTGTTGCTTTTTAAAGGAACCAAAGAGGGTATCCATGAGGGTCCTTGTTTCCTTGTGTTTCTTCCTGCCTGGAATACATTTGCGAATGTGTTTCCTAACCACCCCATTTCTCCCCTGAACACTCATGTACTTTTCAGCTCTTCCTACCAAAGATTATACCCCTCTGTACTTCTTCCAACATGGTCTCAAAGTCCCAGCTGGTCAGTTTCGCCAGCTTGGTATCACTGTGTCTTACCAGAAACAATAGGGCCTAGCTGCTTCCTCTGCAGAAAGGAAGCTGGGAAGGAAATCCCACTTGGGAGAAGGTCTGTGGTCTTTAGAATGGGGGCCAGCAAGCTACAGCTGCCTTTGGTTTTAAATGCCCACAAGCTAAGAATATTTTTTTACAACTTTAAATGATTGGAGATTTTGAAGACTGTTTCATAATGTAAAAATTTTGAGTTTGAGATTTTAGTGTCTGTATCATTACTGAGATGCAGCCATATTCAGAAGATATTTGCTAAAAATACTTTTTTTTTTTTTTTCTAGACAGGGTTTCTCTGTGTAGCCCTGACTGTCTTGGAACTCACTCTGTAGACCAGGCTGGTCTCGAACTCAGAGATCTGTCTGCCTCTGCCTCCCGAGTGCTGGGATAAAGGCATGCACCACCACCCCCTGGCTGCTTTTTTAGCTTTTTATATAGCTATTATAGTTTTTATTTTTTTAAAATTTTATTTTGTGTGCTTTGGTGTTTTGCCTGCATGTATATCTGTGTGAAGGTACCAGATCCCCTGGAACTGGCAGTTACAGACAGTTGTAAGCTGCCATGTGGGTGCTGGGAATTGAACCTGGGTCCTCTGGCAGAGCAGTCAGTGCTCTTAACTACTGAGCCATCTCTCCAGCCCTATAGTTTTTATTCTTAAATTTACTTTTTTTTTGTTTATGGGTGTTTTGTCTGCACATGAGTGCTTGGTGCCTGAGGAGACCAGAAGCGATCTCCTAGGACTCAGGTTACAGACTCTTTTTTTTTTTTTTCGAGACAGGGTTTCTTCTGTGTAGCTTTGTGCCTTTCCTGGAACTCACTCTGTAGCCCAGGTGGGCCTCGAACTCACAAAGATCCACCTGGCTCTGCCTCCCGAGTGCTGGGATTAAAGGCGTGCACCACCACCACCCGGCTTGGTTACAGACTCTTTGAGCTGCCAGGTGCTGGGAATTGGACTTGGGTTTTCAAGTAGAGTAGCTAGTACTCTTAACCACTGAGCCATCTTTCAAGCCCCTGTAATAAGTTGTTTGGTTTTTGTTTTTTTAAGTTTATTTACTTATTTATTGTGTGTATGTGTGTGGGCACATGCCTGTCACAGCATGTATGTAGAGGTTCTCTTTATTCACCATGTGGGTCCCATGATGGCACACACGTACAATCCCAGCACTCAGGAAGCAGAGGCAGGCAGATCTCTGAGTTTAAGGCCAGCCTGGTCTACAAAGGGAGTTCCAGGACAGCCAGGACTACACATTGAGACCCCCGTCTGAGAAAACAGTGTTTTAATCACATTGATTCGTGTGTATCTGACTGTGCACGTGTGTTGTTATACAAGTGGCAATCAAAGGACCGTCTATGGGAGCTGGTTCTCTCTTGCCATGGGGAGTCCCAGGGGTCACAAGCAGGTTGTCAGGGTTAACAGTGGTTGCCTTTACCTGCTGAGCCATCTCAGCCGCCCCAGTGTGTGACACAGCATCAGCTTGTACACACATTGTTTGGCTGTTTCCCAACATCATCAGAATAGTCCAGTTGCCCAGCAGAAGTTGTGCGACCTTCGGAAGACATTAGTTACCATCCTGGCCAGCTGTGTTCTTGAACAAGCAGCCCTCCCCATTCTCTTCTCCATCTCTGGTGGGATGGAGCAGGAGGCTCAGTGGCATTTTGTCCTCACAGGGCCTCAGAATGGCAGCTGGACCAGCCATCGTGGAGTGGCCGGCTGCGGATCACTGCAAAAGGGAAGATGGCCTACATCAAGCTGGAGGACAGGACCTCAGGTAAAGGCACAGGACATGGGTTGAGTTAGGGTGTGGAGCTTCCAGCTGTGCGAGAGAGAGGCTGCCCTGGCCGTGGCAGCTCAGGGCCATGGCAGAACCATTGCTGCAAGGTAAAGGCCTTTAGGTGCATCTCCATGCCCAAGTGCTAAAGTGAGTGGATTAAGTTGACAAGAAGCTGCAGGCTGCAGGGCCATCGGTTCTCATCTAGGTCATCGTTGGCGACCCAGCTGTTTCTAACACACTGGCCTTAGCCAATGTAATCCCAGAACGTGGGAAGATCCTTCTCAAACAACAAAACAAAGGTGTGTTTGACCAGACACTGAGGGCATCTTCGAGCCTGGAGCCCAACATAAAGGCTCCTGGGTTTATGGTCTTCGCTGCAGCTGCGGGAGCCCGGAGTTCACAAGGGGACACTACACAAGGGTGCCTTTTCTTTCTTTTTGAGACAGTCTCTTGTAGCCCAGGCTAGCAAGGAACTTCCTGTGTAGCCAAGGATGACCTTGAACTTCTGATCCTCTATCTCCAGGGTATAGAGATTACAGGCATGCCCCCCACCCCATGCCTGCTTTATGCCCTGCTGGGACAAACCCATGCATGCTAATGGAGCACTTACACTGAGCTATATATCCAGCCAGGAGCGCAGTTTAAGACCTGTCATCCCTTTGCCTAGTCTCTGAGACTGAACTGAGTTAGTGTGTTCTAGAATCTTCTGTGGGATCCTGACTTCCCTGATGCCTGCGGGGCTCGCTGGCTTCACTTACAGTCCTTCCTTTCTGAGGTATGACATACCTGCACTGGGCCCATCACTTTAAGCCTTTGAGTGGGCCATACAAATAGAATAAGCTGCCGGGCTGGGTGATAGCAGCCCCATCCTGAAGTTACTGTGTGGGGATGAAGGCCAGCATAGGTAGAACTTTTAATCTTTAGGAGAAGTCAAGGCCAGGCATGGTGCACATGCTTTCAAGCCCCTCCAGAGGCAAAAACAGGTAAATCTCTGAGTTTGAGGTCAGCCTGGTCTATGTAAGTGGGTTCTGGGACAGCCAGAGCTACATAGTGAGACCCTGTCTTCCCCCCACTCCCCTCAAGCCCCAGAAATGGGGGATCGTTTAAAGCAGTCTGATTTTGAAATGCTTGTCACTGAAGTAAAAACCACTGACACTCTGGGCAGATATGACCAGTAAGCCACTTGTAACTCTGCTTTTCTCTTCATTTCATGGTGGCATTGTCCCGTCAGCAAGAATAGATTTGATTGAATCCTGGTGTGGCTCGAAACAGGAAAGCCCAAATAGTGCCTAGCAACACCAGGCTAGAGGGCACCCGGGCTCATCTCCTTCACCCTGTCCTTACAGGGGAGCTCTTTGCACAGGCCCCAGTGGACCAGTTTCCCGGCACAGCTGTGGAGAGCGTCACTGACTCCAGCAGGTACTTCGTTGTCCGCATTGAAGATGGAAACGGTATGTTGGGTCTGGGGGCTCTTCTGAGCTTCAGAAGCCTTGCCTCCAGAAACACGAGATTGACTGCTCTCACCCCCACCCCCACAGGGCGACATGCTTTTATTGGGATTGGCTTTGGGGACCGAGGGGACGCCTTTGACTTCAACGTGGCATTACAAGACCATTTCAAGTGAGTACCTCTTGGGACAGTTTTCTCCTTCTCCTTTCTTTCCAGGACAGAACTGTTCTTCCTGGTTACGGAGTTCAGTGACTGCTTTGTCTGTTAGCAGCCTGGCAGTCCTCCTCCAGGCTGCCTTCTCTGCTCTGCTGGTCCCCAAGGCTGTGCGCCCCCTGTGTCAGCTGGCCTATCCTTTTCAGTGTCCCACCTCTTCCTCAGCAGCCCCTGAGCTGTCAGAGTCCTTGAGAGGCTCCTATGGCTCTCAGGGTCTGCTCCTTTATAATGTCATAAGTGAGACTAACATCTCCAGGTCACCTCAAAGATGCTTTGGTGTCCTTTGTGAAAGGACAGGGCATCCTCAGGGCTCTGCCTCTGACTGATGGTAGCTGGGTAGTGCCTGGCCATTTGTGTGGACACCCCATCCCAAGTGGCTGCTTGTAGCATTGTAGGAGGGTACGAAGCATTGTGCTGCCCTTTGCTTTTAGGCGTCTGTCCTGTCTCAGAATATAGGAGTGTCCAGGTGGAGCCAGAGCCACAGAGGGAAAGCGCAGGCTCTCGCTCCTCCTGGGTACCATGTGTGAATGAGCTTATCCAGTTCTCAGAGCAGTGTTAAGACCTTAGAGTCTAAACCAGTGGTTCTCAACCTTCCTAATGCTGCAACTGCAACCCTTTAATACAGTTCCTCATGTTGTGGTGACCACAACCATAAATTTACTTTTGTTGCTACTTCATAACTAAATTTGCTACTGTTATGATCATAATATAAATATCTGCTGGGTGGTGTTGGCACATGCCTTTAATCTCAGCACTTGGGAGGCAGAGCCAGGAGGATCTCTGTGAGTTCAAGGCCAGCCTAGTCTACAGAGTGAGATCCAGGACAGGCACCAAAACTACACAGAGAAACCCTGTCTTGAAAAAAACCAAAACAAACAAACAAATAAATAAATATCTGCTATGCAGCATACCTGATATGTGACCCCTGTGAATGGGTCATTCAACCCCTGCGTCTAAACCATCGTGCTGATCAGGGAGCTGATAGCCATGCAACTGCTTAAGAGTTCCAGATCTAGGACTTGAACTACTGGTTGGAAAGTTGGCCTCAGCACAGGCCTCCTAAACTGAAGGCATTGTGGATGAATGCAGGGCAGCTACTGCTCCTGCCTCACCACTCTCTTCCTGGTCCTCCCCAGGTGGGTGAAACAGCAGTGTGAGTTTGCAAAACAAGCCCAGAACCCAGACGAAGGCCCCCGATTGGACCTGGGCTTCAAGGAGGGACAGACCATCAAGATCAACATCGCAGTGAGTCCCACCCTCACTTGACTTTGTGGGCCATGGTTTTGTGACTCTTGAAGCCACCCAGCCCAAAACTTCCCAACCCAAACCCCTTACAGTTCAGTTCCATCCTGGTAGCCATAGTTGATCCAGCAGCTTGGCCTTGTGCCCGGTTCACCCCAGGGTACTAGGCCTCTGCTTCTATGGCTTTCCAAGTTGAGCTGACCATGTATAGATGTGACTGCAAAATGGCAGGAAAGACTCTAGGACTGGAGCAGCCCTGGAGCTAGGGCTTCCGGAGGAAAAACACATGGCCCATAATGCTGGAAACCATGGAAGGCTTCCTGGAAAGAGCGTCCTGTGGGCGGGCAGGAGGAATGGATCAGAGGGTAGCTACTCAGCACCAGTGCTGGTGTGTCTGTCCGCTTGTTAGAGTGGATCAGGAGGTTCAGTGTGCTTATCTCAAGCTGTATCTTGGCCTCATACCTGAGTGAGGAAGGTTTGGGAGCAGCACCCTGGGCTGGAAGGCATTGAGGAGGTTGCTGGGCATCATGGGCAGCTTCTGCTGGTGATACTGTCCTGGCTCCTCGAGTCTTCTTGCTGTGTGGCTTTGCATCCAGCATCCCCTGCCAGCTCTTGTTGAATAGAAACAGGTCAGGGTGAACTGGGTGCCCAGGCATGGGCTCTCCCTGGCTGCTGGAGTGGAGGGACGATGGAGTTGGGAGGCATTTGGGGGAACCAAGGACCAAATGGGTCTGTGTAGAGAAAGCGTGTGACTCTGAAATAATGCTTTTCCTCTTTACTTACCATTTCTTTCTCTTTCCTGCTTCATGCTGGTGATGCTTTGGGACCTTGAAGTTGGCCAGCTGGCCCTTGAGAGGAAATGCAGGTCCAATCCAGTGGACTGGTGGCACTGGGATTCTTTCTCTTGCTTGGAAGAACTAACATTTAATGAGCGTCAGCTGTGGGCCAGGTAGTGTTTTCAGGCGTTTCTCATACGACTTCAGGACCTCCCTCTGTGAAAGATAGAAGGTTAAGGCACAGAGACAGGGGGTGGGGTGGGGGCCTTGGCCAGGATAGGAGAACTAGAAACAGCTGGCCCAGCTGGGTGCATGGGGAGGATGCTGGGCGTTCTTTCTCTGCTGCTCCTGTGCTCACACAGAGACTGCTGCTGCTTTATCATTGTGGCTTGTGCTGGTTTCTGGCTCACACTTGGCACTCACTGCTTTATTATGTTGTACTGAAGTGTTGCATATAGAAAAGTGCCTGGATTATAAATGTGGAACAGAGTGAGTTTTTGAAACCAAACAAGGGCTGAGAAGACAGCTGACTTGGTAGAGTGCTTGCCTTACAAGCATGAGAACCTGAATTCAAGACCCAAGACCACCACCAGCAACAACAAAAAAATGCTGGGTGTGGGTAGCATATGCTTGTAACCGAGTGCTAGGCAGACAGGAGGATCCCTGGTGCTCACTGGCCAGCCATCCTCATCTAAGTGGTGAGTTCCAGGTCAGTAAGGGATTCGAACTCAAGGAGGTGGGTGGTGTTTCTGAAGATGGCACTCAGGATTGACCTCTGGCCTGCATACTCAAATGCACCCTCAGTCACATGTATGAACACACACTCACACACACACACACACACACACACACACACACACACAGACAGACACACACACACACAAACTTAAAAGCATGGGACTTCCCTAGGTCAAGAAGTAGAAGACTGAGCCCTTTGGGAGCCCAAGTCCTGCCCACTTCTAGTAGCTTCCCGCCCTGACTTCAAATACCTTGGATTGGGTCTGTGCTTCACTGTTGTGAGTTGTGTGGGAAACTTAATCCCTTTCAATATGATCCCCCTCATTCAGTGTCCTGTTGTAGAGTTACTCATATTGTTGCTTGTGGTTGGCTGTCCTCTGTGATGGCACATGCCATTGTGCGTGTGCTCCTCCTGGTTCATCTGTTTCGCAGGATGAACGTTAGCTCCAGATGGTGCTGCTGTGAATCTCCAAGCTCATGTTTTTGTTGCGCACACATGTCTAAGGATGGGACTGCAGAATCCTGTGATGCGCTTAGTGGATGCTTCGGCAGATCGTTCTGACCGGCTTCCCTTGCCTCACTATGCATGAATGTTCTGGCTGCTCTGTGCTCATCAGTACACTGCAGTCAGTGTTTGGGCTGTTTCCGTGGGGCAGAATGGTGTATGGCTGTAACTGGTGTGTACTTTCCTGATGCGAAGTGAGATCAGGTGCTGGGTTTTAACATTGACTGCATTGATGCTAGATGGAAGATTGAGATGGCTTGGCTCTAGCTCCTGCTGCTGCTGGAGCGGACTGTCGTTTGCTATACAGATGTTGCGGACTGGCGGTCTCCATGGGGTTTTCCAGTACACGATGACTCTGGCACGCTGGCTGACTTTCATCTTCTCTTCTCTTTAGAACATGAGAAAGAAGGAAGGAGCAGCTGGGACGTCAAGAACCAGGCCTGCCAGCACAGGAGGGCTGAGCCTGCTTCCCCCGCCTCCAGGTGGCAAGACCTCCACCCTCATCCCTCCCTCTGGGGAGCAGTTGTCTGTCGGGGGCTCTCTAGTCCAGCCAGCAGTTGTTTCTGGTTCAGGTGAGTGCTGGGGTGACGGTTGCGTCCGAACCGGGCAGCTTTGTCCCCAGAAGTGATCCTGTTGCTCCCCTTTCTCACACTCACTTTGTAGCTGTGTGTGTGTGACTAGATGGTGGCACCGGACTGTCTTGCTATACTTGAGGTTCTTCTGTTCCCTGGCCTTTCTCGTAACCCTTCAGGGCACCTGTCCTGTCCTGGTAGGCAGTGACTGAAGTTATCCCTATGCTAGTGGCTGGGCCTCAGTAGTTATCAAGTGGTCTGTGCTCAGATGTCGTGGGAGAGGTGAACCACAGGTGCACAGGCCATATGTATCGGGCCCATGTCACTAGGGTCAGCAACACACCCCGTGGGGGAACTTTCCAGAGGAGCCTGGACTATGAAGGAAGGCCACTGGGGCAGGAGTTGGCATTCTAGGTAGAAAGAAGAGCGAGACCAAGGCTGAGATTTTGAGAAGCGCTGTTCTCAGGGAGGTGGATGCAGCTGTTAGTGTGCCGCTGTGAACAGGAGACACCACGGCAGGGATGTGGTGTGGGCTCCTTGGTGCACCATCAGAAGCTGGGAAGCTGAGAGGCTGCTTTCCCTCCACCTCCCCACCAGGCTGGGATTATCACCAGCCCTTTTCCACAATGCTCTCAGCAGGTTTGGAGTGATGTACCTAGGCAGGGAGCCTTCCTGTGCTCCTGGTACTTAGAGTCTCTGACATTGGCTCCTCTCTCTGGAGGTCAGGCTCCAACCCGACAGTTTGAGGTTGGTCAGGAGAGTGCCAGAGGTGAAACCAGCCTCTGCCTAGCATCAGGAAATCATTCTTCTGGCATTATGTTTAGAGGGTGCTCACAGGAGACTGGCTGTGGCATCGCCAGGGACAGGAGCAGCAGTCTGAATGCTTAGGACTTTCTTGTGTATGTCTCAGCCTTCCCTGGTTTCTGGGTCCTGTGTGAGTGCACGTGGAGGATTAGGTCCTGGAGATACCATAGGACAGGTATTCCTTGGCTTGGGATGGATGGAGTAACATTCTGATAAACAGGTAGAAATGCATTTAACACCTTCCTAAACCATAATAAAGCTGAAAAACCAAATCCGGCACCATTAAGTCGGGACCCTTTGTATAGCATGGAGTCTGCTCTCTGTGGTCCATCCTAGTGCTCCCAGACTGCAGTAAGCATGTTCACACACAAGATGGTGTCAGGCAGTAGGCCAGCTGCCAGCTGCTGCTGTGTCTGCTCCGGAGCCACTGGGACAGAATTTAGACCAGTTGTGAGCTCCTAGTGGCCTGCATCTCTGGGCCTCTGTTTTCCCATCTGTAGAATGAGGCAGTGATGATGCCTATAGGAAGACCACCCGAGCTAAGCCACGTGCCACATGGAGTAGTGTGCTGACCACTGTGAGCTCTCACTGGGTGCCAGCCTGGGTTTACTCATTGGCATTTTAGTGACACTGTGTGCTGGGCCTGTACTGAGCATGCCAGATCTATGCACTCACTCTGCCCTGTGAAATTATCCTGTCAGCCGAATGAGAGATGAGAAAACTGAAACTCAGATGACCTGCACAGTTACACGGCTAATCCCGGCCTGACCTCCTCTAGGCGCTGTGGTGAGATTCAAATGGGATGATGCATGCTTAGCACTCAGTGAGCTGCAAAGTGCCCCCATTGTGGGCCTTGGTTTATCTGGTTTCCCAGCCCAGGGCAGATGAGAAGTGGCAACGTGGCCGTCGGCAGCATATGAAAGGTACCAGGGGTAAGAAACCAGGAGTAGGCTGCCCTAGAAGAGAGAGGTGCAAGGCCAGCTTCTGTGTGGCCTCGACTGGAAGGCTCTCCCTGGCAGTGTTTGACCTGAGGCTCTAGCCGGTTGATCCACATGGTACCGTAGGCTTTCTGGAAGGTGCTCTGGGGTTCTGGGAGGTGTTCCCACTCCAGAAGCCAGGGCAGAGCACAGGTGTGACTCCTGGTCCCTGGCACCGTTCCTTCCACCTTGTATGTGGCTCCTGCTTTCTCTCTAGGGACCACCAAGGATCCGTGAAAAAGGTGGTGGAAATGTGACTCTCTGGAGTCGTTGGTCTCCCTGTGTCTCAGCTGCCTGGGGTCACGAGACTGGCCACCAGATTTCAAAATTTAGTAACTGAGACCACCAGAAAGAGATCTCTGACTTCCCTGTCTCTTTTCTCCCTCACTGGCCTTGGGGACATCACTAGGAGGTGCAACAGAACCCTGGCCACAGTCTAAGCCTGCTGCCGCTGCCGCTGCCACTGCTGATGTCTGGGGCGACTTCACCAAATCCACAGGGTGAGGCGGGTAGCTTTCTGGGCTGGGTGGGGCCAGAGCTGTCCCCTGAGGTCCCTGGAATTGCTGGTTCGACCTGCTGGGAGACCAGCTCTGGTTACGTTTTCATGGTAAACATGGGACAGAGCCCCTAGCTTGGGTGACATACTGTCCTCCTTACCTTTAAAAAGGTTTTTCACTGTTCCCCACTGCCTGAAACCTCCTTCTGCAAATAGTCACCAAGTGCTGCCCTGGGTCAGGAATCAAGACCCAAATTTTAGGCCTGGACTATCTTTACAGGACCTCTGAGGAAGGCATCTCCTGAGCTTTATGGCCTGCCCTTGGGATCAGTGTGGAAAGATGCCAGATTCCTGCATCAGGGTATATGGGAGGCTCTGGGGCTTTCAGTACAGGTCTGTCTTCTGTAAAGGAACAGACAGCTAAAATCCACCACGGGCCAGATTTGCTGCCTGCTGCTCTAGGCCCTTAGGGGACTGCCTGCTCAGAGCTCCTTCTGCCCAAAAAGATGCCCACCATAGCTGCTGTCCAACAGCTTGATAATGCCACCCTCCCTGTCTTCCCTTCACAGGCCTCCGTCCAGCCAGTCTCAGCCAGGCACCGGCTGGGTCCAGTTTTGATGCACAACTTTTTCTTCATGACTTCCGGGAAGGAGCTGCCTCATCCAGGCCCACAGAAGGAGGCAAAGCGCTCTCTGGCTGGCCCCTGGAACATCACTGTCCTCTCCTTGCCTGGCTCTCTTACAGCCTGAGCACAAGAAGCAGTAAATAGGCACCGTGCCACACTTGCTGGGGTTCAGGGGCTGCACAGCCAGAAGACAGGGGCAAACACTCCAGGGCCCCCCCGCCCATCTTCCTCCTCATGGGAGGGACCCAGACCTGCCTTCTTCCATGAAGTGATCCTTATTAAAAACAGCCCCTAAAGCACAGAATGGGTTGAGTTTGTGGCCTGGGTTCAGCTCTGCCCTTCAAGTTGGCAGGTGTCCCAGATTCATTGTTGGGCTGGGGACTCTGCACTCTGTCCATAGTAGCCGTTGTCGGGTGCCTTCCAGAGGAGACCATCCTGGTTGCTAGCAAGTCTTTGAGCTGTAGCTTGAGTGGTCTGTCAGGGGACACTGGAAGGATTAAGCAGCTTTTTGAAAATGTTAATACATTGCTCTGCTAATATGCTGACCAGCACTAATATGCCCTTGCAAGGGAGCCGCCATGGTGAGGGCCTTTCACACCCTTATCCCTGCCCTGAGCCCCAGAGGCAGCAGTGAGAGTCAGCCTGCATACCTACTTTCCCTGTCTTCAACCAGGCTCCCCTCAGGTGGGGCAGGCTCTGGAATCCTGCTGGGTAATGTGGGGAAGCTGCAGCATCACAGACTGGGCCAGCCTGCCTGTCTTCTGGTTCTGCTCTGGGCTCACAGGTTCATGGTATAGCTGGTCCTTCCCTGGTGGCTTTTGGAGGGAATATCTGTAGATAGCCTCTTTTTTCCCTTCAGAGACTGTGACAGAAGGAGGTCTGTTAGCTGAAAGTCCAGGCCATCAGGAGTATTGATTTATAAGAAATCATTGTCTCCTCATTGCATCTCTAAAGTTTCTTTATAGACTTAATCTTCAGTTGAAAGGTTTCTCTTTTGAAAGGTCAAGAACGTGAACTGAAAGAAGTTTTGACCTTGTGGGACCAGAGTTTTAAAGATGGAAAAATAAATGTTTTTACTTGTGTAGTGTATGTCAGATGGGTGTGTTCTTGGCAGCATGGCTGCTCAGCTCTCAGGTGCCAGGGCATCCTGTCATCCAGAAGAGAACCTGATCTTTTGCTCTGAGGATAGCATATCTCTTAACGTGTCTAGAGGAGTCTTTTCCCATCCTGTGGCAGTTGGAGACTGCTTGTGTCATAGACCTTCAGTGGACAAAGCTGTGGAGAACCCACCACACAAGCCCAAGTGTGAAAGGGTGCATGTACACAGAGGCCAGGCAGAAAAAGTGAAATCCTGCCCACTGAAAACAGAACAGGACTGTGTCAAGAGGGCCTCACTTCTGCATCATATTGCTGCCCACTAAGTGAATGCCCTTTGTGTACATGGAGGCTGAACATCAGAATGCGTAGACCTGTAGGGTTCCCTTAAAGTCTGCCAGGTGTGTTGGTACCTGTAGCAGGAATCTTAAAAGTTCTTATTAATAAAATCAAACCTGAGCCAGGTATTGGGGTGAACACTGGAAGATCAGAGAGACAGAACAAGCCATAGCCAACATCACCTCACCAGTTCCTCAGCTGATCCTGTTTCCTCAGGCTGGAAGCCTCTGAGTCCTCATCCAGAATGGGTCTCAGCTGAACTGCTGCTAGAAGCCTGAAAGCTTAGCCAGCCAAATGCTTCTAGTTTCTGGTCTTCACGCCTTATATATCTTTCTGTTTTTGCCGTCACTCCCTGGGATTAAAGGCTCACTTCTTGGAATTAAAGGCGTATGTCACCATGCCTGGCTGTTTCCAATGTGGCCTTGAACTCACATTGATCAGATCGAGGGATTTCTGTCTCTGGAATGCTAGGATTAAAGGCGTGAGTGC
>CABHPP010110981.1:2404-19629 GCA_902168425.1 Peromyscus attwateri | reverse complement strand
GGGGTCACTCCTCTCCCCACACTGACCCAGCTCACCATAGGCCTTGTGAGGGAGGTGATGAGGGCCACTCATGCCTGCCCCATCTGAGGAGAGAGGGACTTGTTCTGAACTTGGGGTTCACAACCTGTGTCCCAAGCCAGGGTTGGCCACTCATCCTCAACAAGCCAATTTGAAAAGCCAGATTGAGGGTGGAAAGCAGAAAAAGGAGATGTATTCAGTGGGGCCACACTGGGAAGTGAGCTTATTGAGGATGAGTGGCTGAACCTGGCTGGGGACACAGGCTGTGACCTCCCCTCTCAGGTTCCATAGCAGGCTGAGGCACAGCCAGGTACCCACAGTACAGCTGCCTCCCAAGTCTGAGGAAAGGGCCAGAAGAGGAGGCCTACCTACCATGAGACACACCTCAGAGCCTTGTCAAGGCTGCAGAGGCCATTCCTTAGGTGGCCCTCTGTAAGTAGAAGGCATTTTAGGGGACTGGCTGGCAGAGAAAGCGGGGTTCAACCTGGGGGGTGGGGGGTGGGCAGAGGGCTCCCAGGCCAGATCCCAGCATCAAGAGTACCCTACCTGCCTGGCTTCAAGCCCTGCCTTGCCTCCACCCTGCCCTCTCTGTCACCCTCAGCTCCTAGCATGTGCAGGAACTCAGCTGTGTCTGGCCCTTCTGCTGTGGGACCCTACAGACTGGCTTCTTGACCTGCTCCTGTATCTCCTGACTGGCCATTTGTTGTGGTACCTAAGTGGGCAGCTCCTACAGGCATCTGTCCCGAAAGAAAGCATCTCTGTGGACCTTCCTGGTAGGGCAGGCCAGGCCCTGCTCTTCCTTTTGTGACTAGCTGCCACTGATTTCTCAGCCTCTGTCTCCACCGTAGCCTGCCCTTCCCTCAGTAACTTGGGCCTCTACTGTGGACGCAGGCCTTGAAGAAAGTGCCAGCACCGACTCCCACAAGATGGTGTATTTGCAAGTCTGTCTCTGCTCTGTTCCAGGAAGAGGGCCCCCAGCATTCCCCTGGGCCATTCCGCTGCTCCCTCTTCAATCCTGCCCCTTCTCCTCCCTAGACTCCAGAGCAGCTACTGGCCCAGCAGGTTAGGCTGGCCCAGCCAGGAGGCCACAGTCTTCCTCAGAGGCTAGGTTCCAGTGGGATCTGCTACATCTCCCTCCCTGGATTGCTGCTCCTCCCGACACACCCCAAGCTAGCTCAAGCCCCCCCACCCACCCACCCACCCACCTCATTCCCGCCCCCAGAAGCTGAGGTCACAGGCTCCCATGGGCTGGGGCGGGCGGGGTTGTCATCACCTGGCAGTGGGGGAGAAGGCGGGCCCTGGGGGCTGTTGTCTTAGAGATTGGGTAATTTGGGAGCTTGTTCTGCCAGGACTGGTCCCCTGGCCAGGCCAGAACCTGTGGAAGCTGCAGCTCTTTTGGCCTGGGGGATTTGGGTGGCAGTTTACAGTGGTGGGAAATCCTCCTGTGGGGACTGGCTAGGTGAGAGTGAAGCCTGGATTTGTTCAGAGGGCTCTTGGGGCACAGGAAACACATTTTCCCCCAACAGAGCCCTACAGGTCACCTTGGGTAGCATGCTGACTGACCTCTCCTTCCTCAGGTGTCCCTCAATGCTTGGTTCTGGTCCACAATCTTCCATACCAGGGACACTGACCTCACAGAGGTGAGCGCCTCCCAGCCCCCTGCACGAGACAATCCCAGAGGAGCCCAGGAGAGGGCAGAGCAGGCTCCATAGAGTGAAGGCAGCTCCATCTGCAGAGCCCACATCTCTGCCTGGCACCCCAAGCCTGGCAGCACATGGAGCCTTGCCTGGATCTTGCCAGGAGACTTTTGTCATTGGCTTTCTGATCTATAAGGCCACTGAGCCTGGGAGAGATGAAGTCATTTTCCCAGGGCCACCTAGCTAATGTAGTCAGGATTGGGGTCCAAGGCTATCACACCCCAAGTGACATTTTGAATTCCACGGTGTGCCCTCCTAGTGAGGCCCTTCTCGATGGCATGACCATCTCACTGCTGAGCCACTCTGGAACGTTTTATAATGTGGACACAGTGAGACAGCCAGAGGTGGAGGGGTGCAGGATGGGGCTCCTGCAGACTGCAAGCCTAGATTCTAGCCCCTCCCTGCCTCACCCCTGTGCCTCCTCTGTGGGCCCTGCCCTGTGCCATGCTCTGCTCCCCTCACCTGGCCCTCCTGGGCTCTCCCCACCCTCAGAAGATGGACTACTTCTGCGCCTCCGCTGTCATCCTGTACTCTGTTTACCTGTGCTGTGTCAGGTGAGTCCTTGGGGCAGTGGGCAGAGAGGGAACTGCCCAGAGCTTTCTTCCTTGGCCATAACACATTTCTACTGGGCTGTCTTGGTTGGGGGGTGCTAGGGTTAGAGGGGCTTCCCCAGGAGTTGTGGCCCTTGGTCTCTGGGAAACAGTTGGTGTGGTGGGGCAGGGAGAGGAGGGTGGCTTCAGCAAGCCCTCGCCCCGTTGGCTGAGGAGATAGTTGAAGGAACACGGCTCCATCTGAGTTGCTCTGGGTGCTTGGACAGGACCGTGGGACTGAGGTACCCGTCAGTGGCCAGTGCCTTTGGAGCCCTGCTGCTGCTGCTGCTGACAGTGCACATCTCTTACCTGAGCCTCATCCGCTTCGACTACGGCTACAACATGATGGCCAATGTGGCTATAGGTGAGGCCCTTTGCAGAGCTGTGGGCGGATTCTTGGGGGCGGGGGTATCCTGGAGAGACTCTTGAGAGCAGGAAGGAGTTGAGATGGGGGGCTGGGGGTGGGTGGAGGCGGGGCAAGGCAGCTAGAGTCAAGGAGGACATGGAGTGAGTGAAGGTCTCTGTCCCTGGCCCCCAGGCCTGGTGAACCTGGCATGGTGGCTGGCCTGGTGTCTACGGAACCACCGGCACCTGCCTCACACGCGCAGGTGTGTGGTAGTGGTGCTGCTGCTGCAGGGGCTGTCCCTGCTCGAGCTGCTCGACTTCCCACCCCTCTTCTGGGTCCTGGACGCCCATGCCATCTGGCACATCAGCACCATTCCTGTCCACATCCTCTTTTTCAGGTCAGTGCCACCCCAGCCTCGGGATTTCCACTCCTGCGCCCTTCCTCGCCTGCTCCTAGAGCAGACTGGGGCCCCTGTGCCCACTTGGGCTTCCCACTTGCCTTCTGTCACCCACTGTCTGGGGGGTGCTCAGGGCTGGGTGACTGCCTCAGTGGGGTCCTCTCTACACCCACAGATTTCTGGAAGATGACAGCCTGTACCTACTGAAGGAATCTGAAGCCAAGTTCAAGCTGGCCTAAAGACCCTGGGAGGGGTAGATCTGCCTCGTTCCTGATGCTCCTCCCTGCTCCCCTTGAGATGATCGTTTTTCTCCTTCTAGCTTCTTGAACTTGAACATGCGGGGTATGGGCTTGGAATCCTAGCCACCTGCCCCTGGCTGGCTCTCACAGGGCAAGACCCCTGTCTTGGGGGTGGCCTCCTCAGGTCTGGGGCAGGGAATAGGCAGCCCTCCTGTGCCTGAGGCTGAACTGGGAGCAAGTTTTGGAGTTTTACAGAGAGGACTGCTGCTTTGGTCTCCTTAGCCTTTTTCCCTTTCCCACGTCACTCACCCCCATAGTACCACCCCAAGCCACTTACCCCTAAGTGCCACACCCACGGGCCTTTGGGGTACATTGGGGTCTCTTTTTGTCAGGGAAGCCACTAGGTGGCACTGGAGGCCTGCTCTTCAGCTGTCCAAGTTTCTTTGTAGGTCTGAGGAACTGAGCTGCTGGGCTGGTTCCAAAGAGGGGTTTCCACCCTGCCTCCTGCACCAGCCATTCTTGCCTTCAGGGCCGGGACCCCAGGGGGCTCCAGATTAGAACCCTGGCTGCTCTTCTGGTTGGGAGTGGACACACTGACACATAGAGGGATACAGACCAAGCCACGAGCAGAGATGACCAGATAGTCAATGAGCTGGGTTCGACAGGACTGGGGCATTGTGGACCTTCACTTATAGTGTAGAGAGGGTGTGTGTTCAGGGGGCAGGTGAGTGAGGATGGTTTGGGGAAGGCATGTGTCTGAGATGAACATGCCTGGCTACACTGGTAGGAGGCTGGAGTGGAATGGGGAAACCAAGTCATCACCAGCAGTCACTTGAGCTCCAAGTCTGCTCAAGACCCCAAGTCCAACCAGCTGCTGGTATGTGCATAGGACCTGACGGGGGCTGTGAGTGTGGATGCCTGCCCAATGCCCTTTGCACTCCACTCCAAATCACAGCCCCCCACCCCCACCCCACCCCCACCCACATGTCTTTAGAGCACTCTGCAGAACTAGCCCCTGGAGGGCAGAGAGGGGGAGGGGGATGCCCCCCTTGCCTCCTGTCTCTTTACCTTGGCATGGTGTGCCTCCTACTCCGGTTCCCCGATGTAGCCCCTGGTCACAACTGGACTTCGGGGGCATCAGGCAAAGGGGGAAGAGGATGTGGAGCTTTTGTCTGATTGTGGTCTCTGCCCTCCATAAAGGAACTTGCTCTCCCAGAGTAATCCCAGGGCAAGCGGGACCCATACAGCCTGTATCCTGAACAGTGCATCAGGAGGGCAGTCTGCAGCTGGGCCCTGCCTCTATCCCCTGCCCTCTTTTTGTGGGGAGAGTAGCTATGCCAGGGCTCCAGCTCAGATACTTGGGCAGCCTATTAGGATTTTTTGATACTAAGAACAATTTTAAGGCCGGAGACAGTAAAGGACATGCTTAATAAACCAATTCCTGGCCTCACTCACCCTGGTTCTCCTCCTCTGTGTGTATAAAGGCTGGAGGGAAGGAGACATTGCTGGCCAGTAGCAGATCTCTACCTGGGTTCATGGGAGTGAGGGTAGCATGTATCCCAGCAGAGCCTGAGGCGCGCACACGCGTGTGTATGTGTGTGTGTGTGTGTGTGTGTGTGTGTGTGTGTGTGTGTGGTGGGGAGCTAGTATTACTGGCTCTTGCCTTGTTTCTCAACCTGTATTTGTGTCTGGACCTGGCAAGTGGGGCCCTCACACCTGCGCCCCCATCTTCTGAGCCCAGGCAAAGATGCCCTCGACGTCATCTACACCCGTGCAGAGGTGGGCACTTCAGGCCCTCAGTCTTTGGCTCTTCTCACTCAGGCTTTCTGAGCTTTGCCTGGAGACAAGCTGGCAGGCCCTGCTACTGAACTGAGGCAAACTGATGGGCCACTAGAACCACACAAGTGCCTGGCATGCAGCAGGTGCCGCTTGGAGCCTCCTGAACTTGGCCTTCCTGGGGTGGAGAGAATGGGTGGTACAGAAAACAACCTTCATGGAGGCTCTAGGGAAAAAAGAAGAGCTAGGATTGGTCCCTCCTAAACCCCAAGGCCTCTGCAGATTCTTTGCTTCTAGGGGAGCCACAAACCACACCGACACAGCAGGGACTGTTGCTTTATTAGGTGCCACTTCGGATAATAAGGAAATTGAGGACACCTGGCATATGGGGCCCTCACCCCTGCACCCCCATCTTCTGAGCCCAGGCAAAGAAGATGCCCTTGACGTCATCCACACCCGTACGTAGGTGGGCAGGCATGATGTAGGTACGGAGGTCTCGGACCTCATAACCGCCAAGGACCAGGGCCTCTCTCACCTCCTCCTCTGACACTGGTACCACAGAGAGCCTGGCCTCCCCAGCAAGGTACCATGACTCCTCCAGGGCCCCAATGAGGAGGAGGTGACCCCCAGGCCTCAGTAGTGTGGTGATGTGATGCAAAGCCCGCTGGAAGCTGGCGAGATCTGGGCTCACAGCCTCCAGGCAGAAGGCAGAGACCAGGGCATCGGCAGGCAGCGGTGCCAGGCTTGAAGTACCCAGGGGCTGGGGCTGGTGCACATCAATGGGCAGGACTCGCTTCACCCTCGCTCTCAGCTGGCGTTCCTTCTCCTGCCAGGACTCGCTGTACAGAGGGCACAAGGCAGGGCTCAAGACTACCCCAGGCTCAGTCCTCCCTGCCCTCCACCACCCACCCACCACTCCACAGACGCTTGCAGCCCGACGCTCACCCCTTGCCCTCAATGAGGCAAGCGTGCTGGCTGTACACACTCCAGTCGAAGGCTCCCGGGTCCTCTCGAAGCCAGAGTCCCAGCTCCTGCCGGTTGACCTCCAAGAAATCCGTCATGGTGATGTCCTCAAAGTGGGCACAGGCACTGAGCAACTGGTATATGGTGGGGCCTGAACCAATGTCTATGAGGGCCTGTCCAGACACCTCACCTGGTGAAGCAGAGAACGGGAGTTCCAGGTAGTCCCTGCCTCAGCCACCCCTCCCTCCCATGCTCTCCCAGCTCTTCCGGGTAGTGTGAGTGCCTGGAGCAAGCGCCCACGGAAATCAGGTTCTACTGGGGCCATCCTGGGCTACCTACATTGGAGAGAAGCTTGGCTCCTCTAACTCGGGTTCCACTGAAAAACTAGCTTCAGTGACGATCAAATGAGGGAGATGCTAAGACACCTAGCCTTTCCCTCTGGAGTCTCCAACCTCTGCCTCAGCCTTGATCTGTCTCTCTCCTGTACCCCACCCTGCCTGTCTCTCAATCCTAAGCAACCTCCCCTCCTAAGAAAAGGGGTCTAAGTTGTCTAGTCGGGCCTCCAGTTCCGGGGCTCAAGCGGCCCTCCGGCCTCAGCTTCCCTAGTATCTGGATCTAGAGGCCGGCACCACCCCCAAGCCTTGCTGACTTGCTTGCTCTTGATTGCACAAGCTATCCACCTATATTTCTGCTTCTTGGTCCCCATCTAGTGTACATTCTTGTTTCTCTCCCTCCCTTTTATTTGTTTCCCCATGACTTCTGCTCTCTCATGCCTCAGTTTCCCGTGCTCACCCGTGGCAAAGGTTTGCGCCATGCAGCGCAGCTTCCAAGGCCCGACGCCATCAGGGCTGCTCAGGTCCCCACGAGGAGGAGCGTAGTTGTTGCGGAGGTAGGCGCGGGGCTCGAAGCGCTGGTAAGCCGAGGCGACAGCTGCCCGGCCAGGGTCCGAGTCAGAGGCCATCCCTGCAGCGTGGTTCAGATCTGTGCCACTGCTTATGCTTCTGTTGGGGCCTCCTATCCCCCAGCTAGCCTCACCATCCCTTTATCTACCACTGTCTTCCCACCCCCACCCCCCAGCCCCCACCCCCGCCACCCTGACTCCTGGCGAGGGCGGAGGCGGTAGCTGAGAGATGTGGCGCCCGGGGCCACTACATCTCTGTCGCCCCATCCATCTCTGTTAGTGTCCGGAGCAACGGACTCATGGTGGGGGGGCGGTGTATGGGGGCACCCTCTAGAACATAGCTTCTGCTCCACCCTTGCTCTGCGCGTGAGCTGACAACCCTCCACCCATACACACCTTCCCCTGCTCACCCCTTCCAGTGCTACCCTGCACCCCCAAACTCAGTTCCAGATCCCCTGCCAGGCGCCCTAGCTCCTCTCCAGCCTCCCACAGACACTTCTGCCCAACATCCCATCCCTTTTCTTTCCCAAGGTTTGGATAGCCCAGGTTCCCAGCCCCAGTGTCCTCCCTCAGACCCCCTCCCCTCTTTTGGGACACCCCTTACAAACTCCCCTTCTTAATAACGCCATCCCTTCCTCCAGGCCTGGATCCCAACTCTCTCCTCCAGTGCCCCTTCCCTCCTCCAGAAAGGACACTCTGTTCTGGCCTCTGTCTTGGTGGCCCGGGGGAGCCCCTGAGCATGTAGTTTTCTGCCCTGAGCATCCGATGGTAGCAGAGATAGAAGAGGTGAGCAAGACTAATGCTTTTAGCAAGCAGAACATCGGGGCATCCCCTGCGGGCCTCCGGGGCTGTGCGTGTTGCTTATCTGGGGCCCAATAAGCACAGCAGGTTCAGGACGTTCCTACCACATCAGGGACACCAGACTCAGGTAAGAACGGAAGGAAGAGTACTGAGCGCAGGCTTGGTACTGCCAAGGCCACTAGAGGGGTTCATGGCACACTTTTGGCATTTCAAGGGTGCAGGTCCCCGATGATTCTCCCCCAGTCATCACTCCTGGCCCTACTGGGGAGTTGGCAGGGCCTGGCCTCAGGTCTTGCTTGGTGCTCCGGGTAGCTGGCACACAAGCTTCTCCTCTTCCCTCCCATCTGCTCAAAATGGCAAACCACCCTGCCAACAGCATCTCCAGTCTTCCGAAAGCAGAATCCTCTGAATGAAGCCTGTGCCCTCTGGGGTGGGTAGGGTACCAGTCTCTGCTAAGATAGTCCTGGCCTCTTTCGATCCAGTCCTCCTCTGTGCCCCTTTCTTATTCCAAGGGGACAGTCTCCTTGTTAGGCCAGACACCCAGGTTGGGACATGAATCATCGTAACAGCTGCTGGGGTCACATACAGGAACCTGACCCTGCCCTCCCACCCAGGCCAGGGAGGGTGGAACACCTGATGCCAGCCAAGGATTGATTCTGTCTGGATCTACAACCGACAGGCCTTTGGGTCATTGACCCCATCCACACCCCAAGGCACAGCCAAGGACAACCCTTGTGCCAGCCCCTTCCATATCCTCCACAGATAGCATTTAAACAACTCCCAATGCCAGCTGGCCTGCTAAGTGCTCTCCAGTGCCAGGGAGTGGACATGGAAGCCAGGACTGGGCAGTGACACAGGAAGGGGGACCAGACAGTTACCCTGTTTACAGCTCTCCCCTGTACCCCACCCCTAAGCATGGAGTACACCCTCTGGCTGTGCCATATTTAGCTCAAATGCATGGCTGTTCCCAGAAGTGCATGGGAGACACTGGTGCTCATCCCCAACCACAAAGACAGAGAGAAGCCTGGAACACGGTTGAGCATTTATTGCAGTGCTAACGGAGGGTGCTGGGGGCCTGCCCTGCTTCTGCCCTCTCCACATCCCCCTCCCTCTAGTCTTCAAGCCTCCTTCCCAGAGCATTCCAGATCCCTTCCATGTCCTACTCCGTCTCTGTAACCGAACAAGGTCACCGTTTCCAGGGGCCTCTTGGCCTCACCAGTATCTCTTGTCTCTTCTTCTGGGGCTGAGGGTGCTCAGCTCTCCACCTCAGCCCACCATCCTTGATGCCCTCCCTTCGGGAACTCAGGACAACTAAGCATCCTGGCCTCTGGCTCCCTCCTCCCATAGCCCCCACCTCTGGGCAAACTACAAAGCAGCCGCGGCCAGCAGCTCTCCTCCATGGTCCTAGCCAGGAAGGGCCCAGCCCAAGGCA
Source organism: Peromyscus attwateri (assembly GCA_902168425.1). Lineage (NCBI taxonomy): Eukaryota > Metazoa > Chordata > Mammalia > Rodentia > Cricetidae > Peromyscus > Peromyscus attwateri. The sequence goes on along the minus strand of CABHPP010110981.1, from coordinate 10,469 downwards.
GACACAGTGGAGCCTGAGTCACAGTCCATCTCAGCCTCTCTGAGCTTCCTGAGACATGGATCTAGACAGGGTTCGCCGCAGGGGCCCGGGTTTGCTGACAGGCACCACAGGGGGAAGCTGCTTGGTGATCTCAGCCACGTCCTGGCGCTCCGCGCACTGGCCGCCCAGAGCGGTCTCCAGTGCCAGCAGCTCCCGCAGCTGGATGGGGGTCTCCTCGCGTTCCTCCTTGGCAGCTCCCACCTTGGTGGGGGTGAAGATGGGCAGCGGCAGCACCCGCTGGTACGGCAGCTGGTATTCCTGCAGCCCGCGGCCGAGGATACCCAGGCGCATCACCAGCCAGGGCGAGCGCTGCGCCACGGCCTGACACTGTCCCTGCCTGTGGTAGGTCTCATGCCTCTGTGTGTCCTCCTCATGCAGGGAGCATCTGAAAGTAGAGGAAAGGGTGATGGACTCCTGAGAGATGCCGTTCTCCGGCCTCAGGCTAAGTGGGGTCTCCCTGGACGGCCAGGTCTCTGGGGTAGGCGTTTGCACTTTGGTGTGGAGAGGGTACTCTGGGGAAGCAGAGGCAGAACTTCCAGAGGACCCATCACACTCACCCCTCTTCCGGCCGGGTGGACAGGGTCAGATCTTTCCACTCAGCCCAGAAGGCTTCCCGGCGTTCCTGGTTCTCCTCGGACACCTGGCAGCTCAGCTCTGAAGTGGCCATGATCCCTTCTTGCTCCCTCTGCTGTGCCTGGCTCCTCTGGAGCCCTTTAAATAGCCCCTTCTCCCCCTCCTCCAGGGTCTATTTTCAGCCCCTCTGGCGTCAGATGCTATAAGCAGAGCCAAGACTCACTGGTGGTGGTGGGGCTCTGAGTCCAGGGCGGGGGTTGGGGTACCTAGATTCTGGCCGCTCCCGGGTCAGAGGTCAGCTTCTAAAGCAAGGAAGATGCTCCAGTGGGACCTGGGGTCCTCGGACTGGCACCGCCAGGTATCTGGCATTCTGTAAACGCCATCTCAGACCAGGCACATGCCCAGCCTCGTGCCACCCTGGCACCGTCCTCTGCCCTGCCTGCTCCCCCTTGCCCAGGGAGGAAAGCAGCTTGTCTGTAAACAGAACAGGAGAAGCAGGAACTGATGCCCCCCTCACTCTGCCCAGGGCTGCAGTCTCCCCTTCCTGAGCTCAAGGGCACATACCTTAGTAAGGCCCCTTGACTTAAGAAGGATCATGTAACCATGTCCTCAGGCGTCTACACAGAGCCTGGTTCCTAACCGGCAACATACCAGCAGGGGAGGGGGCACTATCGCCACCCCTGAGACCCTGGGTATGAATTTCTGTGCTTTTATTGCCCGGGGCCAGTGGCTAGAGTAGTCTCCTAAGGGCCACGGGTCAGGGTGAAGGAGGTGGGTGTGGGAGGCGGCACTCACCCCGAGGCCTACGTGGAGAGAAACGGGGTGAGCTAGAAACTCTAGAGGGCCCATTAAGCAGCAGCCAGGAGACCCAGCACTCGCCTCAAGCTGGCTGTCTTATGTAACCGGGGAGCACAGTCCCTGTCTCCTTAAGTCTCACTTTCCATGTTTTTCTGGCCACAGCGGAATGCCACGGAGAATTCATGGACTCGGCAGCTCCGTGGTTTACCTGGGAGGGGACTAGCTCTCTCGTATGAAGCGGAGGAAAAAGATGTCATGAGAACACCCAAGCACCCAAGGAGCAATTCATGGTACAAGCTGGTGAACAAGGAGGTGGGCTAGGGGAGAGGGGCAGGGGAGAGGGCATTGCTAGGGAGTAAGCAAAGGGCACCAGAAGAAGCGGCAGAGGCTGAGGACTCCTGGGGACAGCACAGAGAGCGCCCAGCTGCTGCCAGATGCAGAATAGCACATTAGTGACTGCCGCGGCCTCTGTCCACTCAGTACACCATCCATTTCACAGCCCCATGGCACTGGTCCCTTCTGTTCGACAAAGTAGGAAATGGAGGCTCAGGGAAGGTTTGCCCAGGGTCTTGGACCCAGCCAGAACCAAGAAAAATCCACCCAGCTCCAAGCTAATAGACTCCTTTAGAAGCCTTACAGGAGGGAGGAAGCGGGAGTGGGAAGCCGGGCCTGGAACCCAGGCTCCAAGCTGCTCCCTGGTGCGAGAGCAGTGGAGCACAGTGACAAGTTTGAGCCTTGTAGACCCAGGGTCTGTGTCTGGGGTGCCACGGGTACCTCAGTAACCCTGAAGCCAGGCCACTGTGGCTTGGCCTGCTGTGGCTCCGTGGGCATCTCCCCAGCCTCCAGCACTGGGCCTGTGACCATCTCAGGAGAACCTTTCAGGAAAAGAGAACCTAGAAACTGCTCACCCTGGGTGCTGGGGAGGGGCTGGGAGGTATTTTTTTCAAGGGCTTCCAGGCTCAGCTCTGCAGTGAGGATTAGGCCAAGGTCCCACAGCAGGCAAAGCTTTTGTTTATTTGCTTTCTAAAAATTATTTTATTTTTGTGGGAACAAGGTCTATCTGTGTAGTCCTGGCTACCCTGGAATTTGCCATGTAGACCAAGCCGCTCTCAAATTCAAGAGGTCTACCTGCCTTTGCCTCTCAAGTGCTGGGATTAAAGGCAGGCACCACCACAACCAGCATTTTTATTTTTTTAATCTCATGTTTTTAATTGGCTCAAGTTATTACAAAAGTCCCCAAGGAGGCCCTGGGAGGGTAGAAGGCTATGGAGAGGCAGAGATGGGGTACCATCCCCTATCACCTGCCCTTACACACCGCAATGTGTATGGAAAAGGGTCACAGACCCTTCCACTAACGGTACAAAACCATCCTAGCAGCTGGAACGGAAAGCTCCCTCACCTTCACACTGGCGATGGGCAAGCCCAGGGCCTCTGTGACCAAGTGAGATCCCCTAGGGAAGCATGGGGAGGAGTCTCCTCCTCCAGAAGGCAGGGACTTTGTGTCAACATCGGGAGGCCAGTCCTGGCTCCTCCAGTCTGGGGCACCCCAGAGTCCACGGGCTCAACCCCACAACTGCTCAGGACCATGTTCCACGGCTTAGTGGGAGGGTACAGCCAGGGAACGAAGTGGCACCTGCTGCTTAGCACACAGTCCTTCATGAGCAGCAGGAAGCCCAAACAGTCCCTCTATCCGGCTCCGGAGGCTATGGCGACAGGACCCTGGCCCGCAGGGTGGCGAGGGAACATGTTCAGGCTCGGGCCCCCAGCTCTCCAATGCGCTGCCGCAGGTGAAAGGCAAATTCAAACATGGTGGCTGCAAGGCTCTGGTGGATAAGGTACCGAGGCAGGCGGCCCTAGGCAAGGCAGGAAAAAGTCATGCCACGGCTAGCTTTCAACAGGGTCTCCCATTAGCAGCCCGCACTAGGAGGGGTATCCTGGGCCAAAGAGGGGGCCCCCCCTCTCCCCTTACTCATAGAGGGAGGAACATGTTGTACTCAGGTCTTGGCACTAGCCACACAAACAGACCCAGGTGGGGGTGGACTGGCAGCCAGCCATCCTTGCTGGGAACTTAGGAGTCAGGAGTAAAAAAGGGCGTCACGTGTCTCTCACAACTCGGGACTGGAAGGCCATCTGGACCTTGCCACCAATCCAGTAAAGAAGACTAAAAGTGGGGGTCCCCGAGAATGGCAGGGAGGCGCTGAGGTCACACAGCAACCAGGACTCCACAGGGCCTGCCTCCTGCTCCCTGCCATGACCTCACCTTGAGATCTGTGTTTAGAATCCAGATGAAGGTGCAGACTCGGGGGTTGCTGGCTGACTTGAGCACAATGAAGCCTCCAGGACCGTTCTCCCCCCTGAGGAGGCAGTTACCACAGGTGAGGGGTGCTGCACAAAGCAAGTCCCCCAGCCACCCCCGCCCCCATTCCTGGCCCAGCTGAACTGTGGAGGAAAAGGGGGCATAGACGACAACCTAGGAACTACCTCCCTGCCTCAGTATGGCTCAGAGCCGGTGCCAGGGGCAGCTCTTTGGCACTCAAGTCCGCCTACCTCGGCCTGCTGATGCCTGCTCTCACCCCACAGTGGCAGGGAGCTCACACATTCCCAGTCTGATCACTCTGGACAGACTGGGAACGTAAGGGAGAGTGGCCGAGGGTGGCACTTTTTGCCGTCCCCATCCAACCCTGGGTGGCATGGCCTCCAGAAGAGGGCGCCTTCTCAGGAGGCAGCTGGCCCACAGTTCACCTCCCGTGGCCTTTTTGCCGAGCACGCTTAAGCTACTGCCACAGATGGAGTGACACAGAAGACATGGCCTGCCCATCCCCTAGCAAGGCCACCGCAGGACCCAGACAGAGCGCTAACCTCAAGTTCTTCAAGCGTGCTCTGCGGCAGCCACCTCTTGGGGGCCTAAGGTCTACCTGGCACCCCGGGAGTCTCTGGATTAGCCATGGGGGGGGGTGTGCTGGGGTAGCCCTCCCACCTCCAGCAGCAAAAAAGCCTGAACTCCACTCCCCCTCCACACAGAGGAGGCCGTGAGGACAGGGCGGAGAGGGGGCTTTAGCCGAAGCAGAAAGGTGAAACCCAGCGCCACCTCCCAGCCCCTCAGCCCATTCCTAGGACTATCTCAGCCAGCTGCCCACTGCACATACACCCCCTCCAGCCTCGGTGGCGGTGGCATGGTTCCAGGCAGCAAGATTAGCAGGATTAGGGCTGGGATGGGCAAGGTTGGTAGGCTGGGAACAGAACAGGGCTTCGGGCTCAGACACGGGGGCGGGGGTGTTCCAGAGGCACACGCTGTACCCTGTGTTGTTCACAGTTTGAGGGAGGCCAGACTCACCTGACGTATTTGTGCGTGGGGGGTTTGGCGCAGTGTGTGGTGGCAATCCCAGATGACAGGTAGCGGTCTCTGCGCCGCTCAATGCGCCGGACATTCACAAAGTCCCTGGTGGGGAGGCGGGGGTGGAGGCAGGTTAGAACAGAGGTCCCAGGTGTGGGAGGCGTGGCTGAGAGGAGAGGACCTGGGTGCTCACCTGGGGGACACAACACCACCTGCAGCCCCTGAGGACACATCGTAGGAGATGAGGGTGCTGTCCTCCACCCGCTGCAGGATCTAAAGGCCAACCAGGTAGATCTGAGGTACAGCGGAAGCCCCGACATTGCCCCGGCACCTCAGGAAGTCCAGACCAGCCTCCTCCCTGCCAGGGACACTGTACTAAGAGACACTATCACCGACGGGCCCAGGGCTGGGTGAAAGATAAGCACACTGAGCCCTCCTGCCTCTTGGCCTTCTCCAAAGGAACCATAGCAGCACCCACTTTACAGAGAGAAGCTAGGTCCCCAGGTGGAAAATGGCTATGAGAAGGTGTGACTGTGCCCTGATCCCTGGCATCAGAGGTGGCAAGCAGGACTCGGGTGGCTCACCTGGCAGGCGGTCACTGTCTTGTTCCACAGCACCATCCTCTCGGGCTGCAGGATCACTTCCTGGTACACCAGCTCAGCAGGACAGGGCAGAAAGGTCTGCAGGAGGGGGTCAGGGCTGGGTGGTGCCAGAGAAGCGACCCCCTCTAGTGGGGAGACTTGGCAGCAGCACCCCAGACGGAGCAGGTGTCTCTGGGACTCCCTTCCCTACTCACCTTCAAGATGAAGGTCTTGCCGTGGAAGGGAACCTCAATGGTGTACACAGTGTCCCCATACTCCTGTGGCAAGGACAGAGAGTGACAGGGAGGAGGGTGGAGGGCACCAGTGGGGTGGGGGAACTTGTGGCCCAGGAACGGCTGACAGGCCAGGTAGGTGTCCAACAGCCTGAGGTAGAAACTCCGGGAATCTGGGGACATCTGGGCAGACTTGAGAACACGGCGGTCCTGGTGAGCAGGACCACGTGCCGAGAGCAGATCCTCACTCACGTTGAAAGGCAGCAGCTCAGCTGTGACCGCAGCCGTGACAAACCAGAACCACGGCTCCAAGCTGCCAAGGGCTGCCAGAGGAACTGGCCAGCAAGGACCTGGGCACGCTTCCCTGTTTCCCCAGCTCTCGGCAATCTTTTCAGATAATGTTCTTTTGATCATGAAACAAAACACCACACACGGGACACAGGTTGGCTTCCCCTCAAAACCTGAATCCCAGGAAACCAAACATCAGGGAGGCGAGGCCTGGGCTGTGGAAGAAGACCTGGACACAGAGTCCAGTCCAGCTTGGCCTCCTACTGAATGGCTGACCCCAGGCTGTGGCTAGCTCCAACTCTATCTACCACCTCCCTGGGGCAGATTCCAGTTTACTCAGCCCTCAGGTTCACTTCTCGGGGCTCAGAGAAAGGGGTGAAGACGGACGCTACCACATGCAGATCGGCCAGGCGGGGCGGGGGCTCCTTACATTACTCCTCTCGAACTTCCAGTTCTCTTCCTGGGCCAAGATCTGGTCCACCACTGCAGTGGCTTCGCGGCCCTGGCGGATGTACTCTCGCTCCTGAACCGGGGGGACGGAAAGGGGTCAGCTGGGGGCCTGTGCCCTCCCTGCTCCAAGCCCGTTCCTTCCCCACACAGTCCACAACCCTTCCAGAGAGCAGCCCAGCTGGATGTGGGGTTCAGGCTGGTGTCCCTGACCCTGCATGCTGTCTGTGGTCTGCAGGACCGGCTGCTGTTCCTGTGTCCTCGGGCATGGGGCAGGTCAAAGGGCCTGACCAGTCAGGGATGGGGCAGATACGCCAAGAGACGGGCACTAACTGGCACTCAGGCCGAGGTCTTTCCTCTGCAGGGAACTCTGTCCAGCCTGGCAGAGCACAGCACCGACCCATCGCCAGGGTCGGGTGGAGGTGGGCAGCGAAATACCTGGGCAGAGCAACTTTTCTTCCCAGGGACATCCTCCTCCGATTCATTGTCAGACCCTGTGGGAAACAAGGGCAGAAGACAATGGCGAGGGGTGGGGAGCGGAGAGTAGGAGGTGGTGGGGTTCAGAGATGAGTGCAAGAATGTGGGGGTGCAAAGTGTGTGGGAGAGGGTTGCTGGCTTTCCCCAGGGAGCCTGAGCGAAGGAACAGAAAGAACAGACCCAGCCTACCTGGCTCCCCACACAGCCCCTCCCTGGAGGCAGCTCCCCACCCAGCAGCTCTCACCTGCAAAGGATTCTGGGGGAGAGTAGAACTGGCCCTCAGACAAAGCACTGGAGAAGAGCAGAGGTCCACGGGCAACCGCAGCCTGGGCAGCAAGATACCCTGCACACAGAGACATAGGCAGCCATCATCCCAGACCGAGGTCCCCAGCTTCAGGCTCCTCCTCGGGCTCAGACTGACAAAGGCAAGCAACTCCCCTCTGTGGGAGCTGAGAGAACCTTCTCAGAAGCCAGCCCACCCAGGCCCTGACCCCTAGCACTCACATCTCTCCTCTTCAGCCTCCTGGGGTAGGACTTTGAAATCAAGGAACCAGGTCTCCAGCCAGGCCAGGACAAAAGAGACAATGGGAAGTAGGTAGCCGAATGCCCCTTTGCTGAGCAGCTAAGACAGAAAGAGAACACTGAAGCCCATGGCAGGAGGGCACCCCAAGCCTAGAGGCCCCTCCTGAGGCCGCCAGCTCTGTCTAGCCAGACTAGTATACGCCCTATCTCTGGTGCTAGCTATTTAGGAACTGGCTATGGCACATGTCTCTAAGATGAATTATATGTGTGTCAGGAAAAAACTGATTTGGCTAGAGGGGGTATCTCGGGTAGTAGAATACTTGCCCAACGTGGACAGAGCTCTGGGTTCCATCCCCAGCACTTTATAAATCAGCAAGGTGGCACATGCTTGCAATCCCAAACTGGGGTGGTAGAGGCAGGAGGATCATAAACTCATGGTTACCGCTATATGAAATCTTGTTTTAATGAAAAAGAGAGCCATGTGTGGTGGTGCACTGGAGAGGCAGGGGCAGGAAGAGCACTGTGAGCGGGAGGCCAGCCTGGTCTACATAGTGAGTTCTAGGCCAGCCAAGGGCTACATAGTAAGACCCTGTCTCAAAAACAAAAAAATTAAACAAGATGGGGGGGTGGGTGCATGCCTTTAATCCCAGCACTCGGGAGGCAGAGGTAGGCAGATCTCCGAGTTCAAGGCCAGCCTGGTCTACAGAGTGAGTTCCAGGACAGCCAGGGCTATACAGAGAAACCCTGTCTCAAAAAACCAAAACCAAAAAAAA